>LFYR01000981.1:2123593-2145028 GCA_001185155.1 Zostera marina | reverse complement strand
AACTCCGCAATGCTCGCTCAAAATCCAAACATGCGCTTACCAGAGTTTCCGACAATGTTCAACAACGATGCAGCGCAAAACATGTATACTCCTGGAGCGTCATCTTCTAGAGCCGCCGCACCGACTACTCAACTACCAACAACGCAAGAAACACCGACTACGCCACAAGAAGAGCACACCTCTTCGCGCGCAGGTAGATCGATAATATTTACGACAGAAGCGCTACGAAAGGTGGTCGGAACCAAGAAGAAGAAAAAGAGCGAAAAAAAGAAGTTAAATTAGTTACTGTCGAAGTTAATTTCTGTTATACATAAATTATTAAACTTCGAATTCAATTTCAATTTTAATATCAATTTTAATATCAATTTCATTTTTAATTTCTAATTTTTAATTTTATTTTTAATTTCATATTAATTTCAATTTTTTTTTTATTTTTCAAATTGAACCAGCGGCCAGGCCGCCGGAAAAATTATTTCCCTGATAATCTGAACAGTCTTCCCTTACACTTGTGGCCTGGTGCGCTGGTTTTTTGTAGTGAGTGTTGTCATCTGCTGATAATCTGAACAGTCTTCCCTTACACTTGTGGCCTGGTGCAAACCTCTCATCACAATTGAAACAGAGACCTTTGATAGTTCTCTCCCTTCTCTCAGCAGGAGATAGTCTCTTAAAAATAGGAGCATTGGTGGTTTTATTCATTGCAGCAGGCTGATTATTCATTGCAAAATTGCTGCCAAAATTGTTATTTCCAGAAGTTTTTCCAATGAAGGATCTTCCTGGACTTGGTCTATACCCACCAGACTTGTAGCTAACAGTAGATGAACCTTGGTTTTCTAGGTGCACTGCCAATTCCATAGCCTCTTGAATATCTGTAAGCTTAGCTTTAACTACCTCTGTCAGATACTCATCCTTCAAACCCGAGATAAACATTTCCAACAGGAGCCAATCAGGTACCCCCACCACTTTTGAAGAATAGTCTTCAAACCTTGTCACGAACTCAGCTACTGTAGTGATCTGCGATATCTTACTTAATCTGCCTCCAGGGATTGTGTAAGTGGTAGGATTGAATTTTTTTTAGTAGTGACTTGACAAAAGCAGGCCAAGTGGTTAAGTAATTGCTGGATTCCATCCACAGAAACCACTTCAGAGCCACATCAACCATGTTGAATGATGAGATAATCAACTTCTGGTCCTCCGGGGTGTTATGAAAAATGAAAAACCTCCGAGCCATGAAGATCCAGGCCTCAGGGTCTTTCCCATTAAATTTAGGCATATCAAACTTAATGTGTTTAGATGGGGTATAGTCTGCATTACCATACATACTCACAGCATATGCGGGACGCTCTGGATCAACAGGAGCAATAACTTCCTCTTGGTAACTGTTGATGTTTATTTGTTCATATGATGATTCCCCTGTCTGATTATTTTGCAGATCTGATTTCTTGTTGGTGATAATAGAAGCTAAATCAGAGATTTGCTTCCCTAGTTCCAGCACATTGTGGTTCAAAGACTTCCTCAGCTCGGACAGTTCATTGGTCTGGGACAACTGAAACGTCTGAAGCCTCCTGACAGTCGCTTCCATGCCCTCCGGCAAGCTTTGTGGAGCGGATGTCATTTTCCTGAAAAATGAGTAAACAAAATGTTGAAAGCACCAGTTGATACAGGTATCAAGCCGGTATCAAGGAATCGGAAGGAGCTCTGCTCGAGAAGGATTGGACCTGGGCGATCAACCACAGTCCCCGATTCAAAGATCGGGAAGCCGATCTAGAAAAGAGACAAAGCGTGATCAAGGATCGTATTTCCTTCCAATTGGATTCTCCAGGCTGTAGGGATGAAGTCCGGAACGGATATGTTACGACGAAGGTGCGGAGCGACGGGATGGTGAGAGTTGAGTCGGAGGCGGAGGGATTCGACGATGACCGGAGCGATCGGCGACGCGACGGTTGCGGGAATGAAATCGGATGGTTTAAGGGAAATTTTTAGTATTTTATTTCATAAAAACAAAAATACATATGGTGCCCTTTTATAGGGGAATTACATAGGGTGCTGAATGAAAATAATCCAAATTAAAAACAAGTTTCAACTCTAACGGAATTAAACTAATAATAGGGTCCTTCCTGCAAAATCACCCTTAACTAACTTACCTACTCAGATCAAAGTTGGCAGTCCACGCTGGCGCCCGCGTGGCTCGCCTCTCCCGGAGCCGTCCGTGACCTAATTCCCTCTTTTGCTCCTTGGCGTCTCCCGGCTCCATCGTCGCTGCTTCCTCAACCGTTTTTTCTTCGGTTACTTCTTCATTCAAGTCCAGGGTCTCCGCTAAGTCTCTGACCGCCTCCTTCGAGTTCACCGGCGCCGTAACAAACATATAAGGTTCTAAATTGGGCACCATTTAAATCTGGATATTTTTATATATATTTATAATATTGGAGACAGATTAGTGATATCTTATGAAAAATAAAAAGTGTCATGTGATATACCACAACCATATCATATATTACACAACAAAACTCGAATCCTAAACGTTCATAGATCTTATAAAGAAGAACGATTATTCATAATCACAAAATAAGTTTGGATTTTCTTTAATCTCTTGATATATAAAATGTTAAAACTAACCAAATAAAGGAAAAATGTAAGCCCTTTCGGTTTCCAGCTACACTCCTTATTATTAGTCTAATCATTCTATATTATTCCAACTACAATTCTAATTAATTAACTAGTGTGATATTATTACAAAAAGAAGACTAAACTAATATATAGTAGCTCTTATTATAGATCCATGTAGATCTATTCTAGTTTCGAACCACAAACGTGCGGGTAAACATTGTCTTTGATAATGGGCGATACGACGTTTAAGCATGTCGATTTACTTTTTCCAAAACCTTGATACTGAAGATCGATGTTGCTCATCTCGACACCCCTACATGGCTCAAGGCTACTGCACTTGAGATTAATTGCGATGGTTGTTTTTGATGTTCCTATAACATTCTTAAACTTCGTATCCACAATTTTTACTTTAGACGGATCGTCCTGCACATAATTCATTATATACATATGATTAGATTGAAGATATATACATACCTCTATGTAGTTAATGGATACTTACTCGTCCACTGCAAGAACGGAAAGGACAATATTCTTGATCGATGATTATGGGATTGGAGACATCTTTCATGTAAATGTCTTCAAAGGTGAAGTTCTTGCAAGTAAGAGCGAAAGATTGTTTCCATGTCTTGATTCGCAGGCCATTCGTTGTATCCATAATAGTACAGTTTTTAACTAAAATATTAGAAACATCGGAGTCAGTTGCATACTTTCCTAGACTCCCAATGCTGATTCCATGTCCAGGGCCGCAAAAGATATTTTCAACAATCACTCCATTAGTGGTCGGGCCAATGGAGATGCAATCGTCACCGGTGCTTATATGGGTAGAGTAGATATGTATGTTATTTGAAATTCCGATGTGAATGCCATCGGTATTAGGACTTGTTTTTGGGGCGGTGAAATTGAGAGATTCGATTTTAATGTTGTTGCACGTGAAGATCATCATATGGAACATCTTACTATTCAATAAAGTGATACTTTCTATCAACGAATCATTCACATAGCTCAATTGGATTGAAGTTGGGAAGGTTCTGTCTGTCCGATTGTTGAGTGCCCAAGCTGATGCGCCTTGTGCATCAAATATCCCATGCCCGGTTAGCTTGAAGCCCTCAAGTCTTGCAAAGACTATCCAATGCATCTTTGGGTACACATTTAGATTTTTGGAAGCCAAAATTATTCCTTCATTTTCAAAGATAATCCTTCGTTTGCATGGTCCGTAGAAGGACATTGAACCAGTGAAATACGTTCCTTTTGGAACGGAAACTTGAGCCATTCCTTCATTTTGACAGGCATCTTTCCATGCATTCATAAAAGCCTATATATATTACAAAATAAATATCAATCGATCGTAATATTCCACTACTTGATTTATAGATAAAGATATTCTTGTCCGAAAGTAGAGAGTTCAAATAAACCGAGCCTAATTTGGGTGTTAGAGCCAAGCTCGGGTTCGTTATGATTTTAATTAGGCTAGGATTCGAGCTCGACTCGAAGCCTATTTTGCAAAGCATGAGCTCGTCTTGAAACCTAAGTCCAAAAGCCATATAATCTCAAATTTTACAGTAGTGATAACTTGAACCAAGTCATGTTTTATAATAATTTATCTAGCCAACCAAAAAAATTTTTATGTATATTTAATGAAAATACATAAGCTTACCAAGCTTGCAATTCAAGTACTTGCTCGGCTAGTTAAGCTTTTAGGCAAAATTTGCAACCCTAGTCATAAATCATGAACATCAATATAAAAAAGAACTATTTTTGTACATACATGTGAGGAATCAGTCACGCCGTCAGGTTTGGCACCATAGTTTATCACGTTGAAGTACCTCACAGCACCTACATGACATAAACCCGCAAATACAAAGAAATAGATAAACATAAAAAGTGTTTTAGAAAAAAGATTTCTTTGCATATCCATTTTTCTTCTATGATCTTTGACGACAATTGATAATCTGATTTCTTGTCGGATTGTGTATTTCGATAATTTATATTTCATTTATGGTGCTTTTAATAAAAAAATTTACCATTTATAGTAACAAAATGAAAGGTTTATAATTTCTAAGCTCAATAACCAATCGTTTAAAATAAACAAGATAAAAATCCTAGCGATCAATTGGAAGTTTGGAATGATAGGTAATCATCGAAAAGAGATGTATAAAGTATATGATGATTCTCTCGGCCCACTAAGAGTAGTCCAAGGATAACAATAGTAGACTCAGTCCAATGCAATAGTCCAGAAAGGGCCCAATACTCTGTGCAAACCCAACCGGACATAGAGGACCGACAATGGTCCGAACCTAACCTAGATCCAACCCAGCTCAGGACTAGGCCCGGCTCGCTGCAATGGCCTAGGGGGACACCAAGGCCCAGCCCAGGGAGATGGCGATGGTCTTATATATTAATACAACCTATCTCGAGGTAGACATAATGTTACTTAACCTACAAAGTCTAGACTACAGAGTGAGAGAGAGAGAGAAGAGCAAACCCTAGCTTGATTGTAACGGCTAGCATCCCGGCTTGCATCATCAATGGTGAACCTGACATGAACCTGTATAAGCAATTTTTTTGATGACGAGCAACAAAAGGACAATCTGAGAAGCTGAAATTCGAGAGGGAATAAATTCCTTGAAAATCGGCGAAAGCATGAAGGAGCAACGAACGCCCCCGGCAACCAGAGATTTGGGAGCAAATCCTGCCAAATTGGTACTATTGCAAAGGACGGAGCACTCGAAACAGAACATCCTCATGATGGATCGATCTTGCGACCGATCCCGGTCCCCTATCATCAGAAGGGATGGGAGAAGGGACCGCAGGAGACAGTTCCGATCGACAGTCCCGATCTGAGGAATCCCAAGAAAGGAACATCCGGGATCAGAGACACCACTGAGAACGGTGGAAACAGAGCTCGTATGATGATGTCACTCAGCAGCTCTTGTTGGCCATCACCGACCTCCAGGAGAACCAAAAGAAATTGCAAGAGAAAATATTGTGGATGGCAGAGGACAATTCCACAAGGAATGAGTGCGTCCACCTATTAGAAGAAGGGGAGGAAGCCCTGGCACCCCACCTCATGTGCGAAGCTTACCGCGTGGGATGAAAAGCACCCTGATTGACGTCATATAATGAGACGAAGGACCTAGAGAATCACCTCCACTCGTTCCGAACCAGGATAGATGACATGATGTCTCAGAAGGATATCTGATATCGAAAGTTCCGGAGAACCCTCCTGAACGATGTGATCAGCTAGTATTGAGGTCTCCCCCTCCTGAGGATGCGATTTGAAGACCTCGAAAGAATACTCCGAGTAGCCTTCGATCCCATTCCGCACCCAAAGGAAAAAGAGAATAACAACCCTCCTAGGCGTCACGCAGAGCGACAATGAGTCTCTTCGAGAATACATGAACCTACGATAATGATGGCCCTACTCAACGGGGGATGCGGTTCTCCGTCGAGCTAGTCTATAACAAAGTCAAAACCTTCGCTGAGGCTGTCTCGGGCCCAAGGAGCGATGAATGTGGAGGAATACCTAGACCCGAAAAGGGATACAATAACTGGCACCAGAAGGAGGGAACATCTTCCTCCAACGATGCATTACCCCTGCCCAAGAGGAAGGCCCCGAGGTCCAGAACAATAAGGGGAAGACACCATACACAGGGCCCCGCAAACAAATCTAGTCCGGACCAACCTAAAGGGAAGTGTTTCTGGCACTAAGAGGGGCAGGCGCACTACCGGCGAAAGCACACCCGATGAGGTCTGACTCGGCGGCGTACCAGGAGAACAGAAAGTACTGCGAGTACCACCAAGATTCGAGCCATACAATGGAGAAGTGTAGGAGCCTGATAAAAGCCATCGAGCAATTAAAGATTCAGGCCCGACCGTCCCCACACCCGAATTCTTCCCAACTAGCCTAGCTAGTATCTAAAAAATAGCCTAACTCTCCCAAACTAGTCTAATATATATTAATAGATGCATTAATATGATCTAAAACATGGATCGATATGCCAATTAGATCAGCGGTATGCCAATGTTGCCGATTTGAAATTTCAAATATGCCAAAAGTTGTCCCAATAAATCATATTTCAGATATAAAATTAGACGCTTTCAGTTCGGGGGGGGGAGTAAATGATGATATTGAATCATGATTAGGACTCCTTCCATCAACATGACTTAATTCGACATAAGTTGTAAATGAATGTGTCAAGAGTACTTTTAGGATTTCCAAGTGAGTTTGGTCAAGATTATGAAGAAACCCGACAAGTTCATAGGTACACTCAATGAGCAGACAAAAATAACTCGTCGGATAAGGTTTTGGAGCATAGCGACATGAAGTCAACGAGTATATGAATATATGTATATGATGAATATTGCTATCAAATTTTTAGGCCGGAATATGCAAAAACATTGTATTGAGAAAGTTATAAAAATGTTGTTTGATTTCTTGGAGAGTAACTGATGATACTAAGGAAGTCCCTCCATGAACACAAGACCACATGATCAGCCAGTGCGGAGACCACCCTGACCGAATATTCAGATCTATCCCCTTAGACTAGTGGTTAAACCTTACTAGCTAGACTAGTATGACAAGACATACTCAAATGGTATATCTCCTTACTAGCTAGCCTAGTAAATGTCAACTAGCCTAGCAAGGACCAAGCAACTAGGCAAGGAGCATGAAACTCACGTAGCAAGGACCAAGAAACTAGGGTAGTAATATCAACTCAACTAGACTAGATCACACTAGCCGAGTAGAGTCTAATACCTCTAACCTAGGAGAAACGGCTAGGCAAGTTTGAGGAGAAAGAGTCCCAAATTATATATGAGAATTGCCCCCGCGGAATCCTATAAATAGGACATGGGCTCATTCATTTGGAGGCTTGATATCCTAGAACTCTTTCATGTCCCAGAGCATTTGACTTTTGGAGGGTTGATATTCTAGGAATATTAAAGCAGAAATAGAACGTTAAAACTAAGGTCAACACTCCCCGGAGCGTTTAACTTCACTGTTGGTCCACGCCAACAGATAGATCTTTGATGATGTGTCATTCTTTGTTTGTTTACTTTTGAAGTGGTGAGGTGGCATATTCTGATTGGTTAGCTGATGAAGACCGAAATATCCCACCAACACTCGTGATGGTGCGATTGATCGTCTTCTTGTGCCGGAGACTCTGGATTTCACAAAAGTCGCTCTACGTCAAGTTTACAGGGGAGAAAATCAGTGATTTCTCCGTAAATGTTTCTTTAGAATGAGTGGAATTGATGCCTTAGATGTGCTCCGAGGGTCCCCTTTTATAGGGCCTTTAGAGGCGACATCTACGGCGGAAATCACGTTTGGGCCATTATGACGGCCAGGATGAATGCAATTAACGCCCCAGAATCGACGATTTAGGGTGGAATCGGCGAGTTGAGGGAGAAATTACTAGGTTGCCAAACTCCGACGATCTTCTCCGAAAATCGACGATTTGCCTGACCTAATCGGTGATTTGAGGGGTTGACTTGGGTCTCGACGAAGATCTTTGGTTTTGCTTCCATGGGAACCTTCCAAGGGTCTGGCATAAAGTGAACGTTGTACATGCACGCATGTATCACCATTAATTAACCATAAATTGATTTTGGCACAATGCCTTTTTATGATTGGTAGATTCATCTGATCACTTTAGGTGAATACTGATATTTCACTTGCTGATGATACCTGAGTCTTTTATATTTTAGTTGATCTGACATCTCTAAGTTTTTGCACCTGGTTTTGAATGAGCTGGTGCAATACCTCCCAAAGATCTTGTCTGCCACTGGTTGGGTATATTCTCTGATGTTGACATGTATTCAGTTGTCAGAAATTACCTAATATAATTTGATAGTTTGTACATCTACCGATTAGGGGTGTCTTTAAGCCTGTAAATCTTATTTACACCAAACACAAGTAATTGAATAGTCTTTAATAAATAATCAATGTGATTAAGGTTTAATGGCGATTGATCAATGTTTAGTTGAATTCCTGCTAAGGATCAATATTCATGTGTAATTAGTGAAATCCTAACACTACAAAAAAAGACACCTTGTATGGCCACCAAAAATTCCGCCACTGAAAATGGAAAACAACCACCAATATATAGATCGCTCGCCACTAAAAAATATATTAAAATTCTCACAAAAAATATGTGTGACCGAATTCCATACTAATAATACAATTATTCCCTCCACCAATAGTATTTTGGTCAAATTTGAACGGCTAACTAAAAGAATTCCAACACAAAAAATTTGAACAACCGTCATCATTGTTTTTCTTTCTAGTGGCGGACAACAACTATTGATGGCGGAAATCCACCATAAAAAATCTGTCATACAATTTCATTTTTTGTTTGTAGTGTTATAGTAATTAACTTAAACATGTATTAAGACAATCATATTTCTACAAGATACACATCTCCATCACTTCATGTAAAACAAGTGCTTAAAGTTCAAGATCTTTCTAACATTTTAAAATTTATATCAAAAAATAACTAAAAATTTCTAACATTGCTGTAATAATTTCTACCAAGTTGATCTAATACTATTTCTAACATTTCCAGTGGCATAATTAATGACCTAATTTCTTATAGTGAAAGGCTTGATTTTAGTTTTCCTAAGTTACCAAGTTGTATATATATTCATAACAATAGATAAATTTTGATATAGAACTTTTGTATTATTTAATTTCAAACTCATGTGTCGTTGAAAGTTTTGGTATCATTCTACAAAAATAGTCATCAATCTCCTTCACTTTTTTCAAAATCAATCTAATTTTGTAAATTATATATGTATGTATATATATAACCAAAAAATCAATGACACTTGATATATATAGTAGCTCTTATTAAAGATCCGCCATCCGTGTAGTTCTATCTCAGGTTCCTTATTAGGTCGTCATAGATGCAAGTTGCGAACCGCAAACGGTCGGGTAAACATTGCCTTGTACGATGGGTGATGCGACGTTTATGCAAGTTGATTCACTTTTTCCCAAACCTTGGTAGTGAAGATCGATGTTACTCAATTCAACACCCTTACACGGCTCAAGTCTACTGCATTTGAGATTAATTGCGACTGGTGTTTTTGATGTACCTACAATATTCTTGAACTTCATATCCTCAATTTTCACTTTCGACGGGTTATCCTGTATAACATAACAAAATTCAATTAAATTTAAGATATATTAACTATAAAAAAGCAATTGTATGACAGACTTATAATAGCAAATTTTCGTCATTAAAAGTCATCCGTGACGAAAATCCGTCATTAAAAGACCGTCAGGACGAGAACCTTCAGGAAAACGTCTAAGCCGTCACTAATAATCTGTCATCTATATATTCCTTTATGTGGTTTACTGATACTTACTTGTTCAGCGCAAAATTGGAAGGGACAATATTCCTGATCGATAATTATGGGGTTAGATACATCTTTCATGTAAATGTCTTCAAAGGTGAAGTTCTTGCAGGTGAGAGCGAAAGATTTTTGCCATGTCTTAATTCGCACGCCATTCATTGTATCCACAATGGTACAATTTTTAACTAAAATATTAGAAACATCGAAGTCAGTTTCATACTTGCCAAGGCTTCCTATACTGATTCCATGTCCAGGACCGCAATAGACATTTTCAACAGTGACACCGTTATTGGTCGGGCCAATGGAGACGCAATCATCACCTGTGCTTATATGAGACGTGGAGATTTTTATATTGTCTGAAAGTCCAATATGAATGCCATCGGTGTTAGGGCTATTTTCTGGAGCGATGATATTGATATATGCGAGGTCGATGTTTGTGCATTGAAAAATCATCATATGGAACATCTTACTGTTCAATGAAGTGATACCTTCTACCCTTGAATTATTCACAAAGCTCAATTGGATTGAGGTAGGAAAGGTTATGCCTGTACGATCGTTGAGTCCCCAAGTTGATGCGCCTTGCGCATCAAATGTCCCATGCCCGGTTAGCTTGAAGTCATCAAGATATGCAAAAACAATCCAATTTAACGTTGGAAATGCAGCTAGATTTTCTGTAGCCAAAATTATTCCTTCATTTTCAAAGATAATCGTCTGTTTGCATGGTCCGTAAAAATTCATTGCAGCAGTTAAATACGTCCCTTCTGGAACGGAAACTTGAGAAATTCCTTCAGTTTGACAAGCACCATTCCATGCGTTTATAAAAGCCTATATATAACACAAAATAAATGTTCCATAATATTCAATCACCATGACCCACAAATGCTAACCCTAAAAAAAACAAAAGAAATACAGATAATTTTGCACATACATATGTGGAATCAGTCACGCCATCGGGTTTCGCACCATAATCTATCACGTTGAAATACGTCACAGCATCTACATTATTACATAAGCTTGCAAATGCAAAGAAAAAGAAGAACATCAAATATGTTTCAGAGAACAAGGTTCTCTTCGTATCCATTTTTCTTCTAATTTTATTCCAAGTTATTCGACAATCAGATTTCCGGTCGGACGGTATGTTTTGACGATTTATACCCCTATTTTTTATTTTTTATGGTCGTTATTTTTTATTTTTATTTTCAGCAACCATTTTGTTCGACGATCATTTCAGAATAACACACTTTTTGTTATTATTTATCTTTTATTTAGCAAAAATCCCTAATGCGTGCTCATTTATAGTAAAGAAACGAAAGGCTTCTGGTCATTTGAAACCCTAAATAATCGTCAATCGACCAAACGATTGTGGAAAATTCCGTCACGAAAAGTCCGTCATACAATGTATATTTTCTTGTTTATATCAGCATAAACTACTTACAACATTAATCAATTAGAAACAAAACTCAGAAATTGATCATTTACATCTTAAATTTGTTAGATATCTCCTTAAGCTTCAGTTCCATCCTTAGCTTTTGATTTTCCGACGCCATTCTTTGGTTATCGACGCGGGCTTTCTCGACCACCGCATCTTTCTTCCCACATAGCTTCATCCACTTGAATCTTTGCTTCTCCATTTTAAACCACTCGCCGTCGATCTCCATTTTCTCCTCGGCAAGTTTGAGTTTTCGCTCTTTCAACCATCCTTCTTTCTCTTCTGATAAACCTACTGGTGATGGAAGAAGAAACGTAGTAGTAGTACCTGCCGTCGACTGACCATTATGATAAGTACACATCTCCATGTAAAACAAGTGCTTAGAGTTCAAGATCTTTCTAACTTCTAATTTGGAATTGGGCGAAACATGATCCATGGAATCAAGGAGAGAATGATTTGATACTACTTGATATGTTCGTCGGCCGAGAATATCATTAAGTCTCTTGTATCTTTTGTTCAGATCATTGAATTTATCCTCGCATTGTTGTGGTGATATGTGGAATCCTTTCTCCACCATCGTTTTCGATACACACTTCCATTTTCCTTTCTTCTGTAAATTCCCGCTGCCGCCGCCGCCGCCATCGTTCGGTTTCCGTTTTGTTCCGACGGATGATGACTCGACGATGACTACTGAATCATCTCCGATACTTGTGACGATGGCGATGAGAATCCTGACCATCTCATTTGTCCACCTCATCCTATGCCACTTTGGTGAAGAGGACTCGTCGTCTTTTTTGTACAATGGACCGCCACCGTCACCGCCGTCATCGTCTTCTTTAGTGGGAGAACAAAACCACATCTTTCCTTGCCGCTGTCCGGTTTCCATGATCATGAAGAGTTCAGAAGAGTTGATCGTGCAAAATCTAAACAAGTCAATAGTGGGACCCATCGGGAAAATCAAAATATACTACATGCTGCGCACATCGTAATTTGTAGATTTTCCAAAATCTGACTATAGATTTTTTTTAAATCTGATTTTTTAAATTTGGGAATCGATTGAATCATTATCATTTATTCAAAACATAGGGGTCTGCAGGAAAATTTTTACCTTCTTAATCGGAAACTTTAAGCCCTAATCTCGGCGACTCGGTTGTTGCTGTTACACTCTGATGGCTGCTGTTCTACCAAGATCCGGCCATGGATCCTTCTGGGAGGAAGAAAATGAAGCAGCATGGGAAGGATGGAGAGGAGCTTGAAAGGTCTGATCTTTCCTCCGAAGTTGAGATTGCGTTGAAGTCTTGTCGTCCGAATGCGGCGCTCACTGCTACTAAAGAGGTGCAAGATGATTTGAATATGATTATTGATAGTGGATATTTTTATGCATGTATGCCGGTTCCTATAGCTACTAGGGAATTAGGGAAGGGATCAAGTTGGAGTTTCAGGTATAATGGGTGTGTGGTGGTGTCAATAATAATAATAATAATTAGTTAACAACTTGTAAATGATAAAATTAATATTGTCTGTTCTGGAACTTATGAGTTGCATTTGGAATATTCTGAATTCTATATGAATTTTTAGTACATGCTCCTCTATGGTTAGGGTTTGCCAAAATGTTTTTTTAATTTCTTCTATTTCTTACATCTGCTAAATGTTGTTTTGTTTCTTAATTCTCAGTGGTGAGTGAGCCAACTGTTGGGGAAACAAAACTAGAAACTATAATTCGTCAACTCACCACCAAAAAAGGCCAGGTATAAGCATGTTGTGTGATTTAATCTTTTTTGCTCTTTGTATGATTCTTTAAATTATATTTTATTATTATTTCAATGCTAATCTGTAATTTCGCGCACCCTTAGGCCCCCAAAAACTATCAGCAGAGATATATTGAGAGATGTGAGCATTGCTTATAATGTCAAACCTTATAAGAGAAACAATCTGTCACAGATTGAATCGCAAGCTATATTCCTATGGGAGTCCAACCTCTTGAGATACCAATCCATGGTTATAGCCATAAAGAAAGATTCAATGCCTTTACATTTACTGTATTTGCATTTCCTTATATTTGTAATTTTGGGATACTGCCTCACACATATTTTTCAGAAATGAAATTTTTACTTTATCAAAAAAATATCTGTCATTTTTCTTCTTCTTGAATGTCCGGTACAATTGTATTTTGGTTCTATACGCCAATGTTCTCTGGATTCTTTAAACATCAATAACCCTCTATATTCATGTTTTTTTGAAGCAGTTAAGTTTCTCATTAATATAATGAAGGAAATTGCCCTGATATTACAATGGAGTTTAGCAATTAAAATTAAAACATGGACATGAGCACTAAGCTCATCTTGACACTTTCCATATATGCTTATAATTAGGTTATCTGCCTCCGGAGGTTGGTCTTCCATATCTGTATCGTACTAGTCCCCAAGGGACGACAAAAGCTCTTCTTTAAGCATTCAAGCCTGAAGGAGATGCTCATGTCATTCGTGACCTCTTTGAGAACTGTTTATGGTGGTATGAGACTCTGAGTGTGTTGTTTCCATCTACGATTTCATTCGATTTCATTCTTCCCAGATGTACCAGCATAAGGATCCAATCATGGTCCATACTCCATAGTAGACCCCAAATTGGAGAGTAATGTGTTAGCTTCTGATTAGAAGAAGCTATGGTAGGGAGGCATCTTTTCTTGGAATTGTAGACAAATGGAAGTCAACAATACTTGATATGGGAGATCTGAGAGCACTGGATTTCATACCACCAAACCTAAGCTCAGAAGGTTATAAGATTACCAAAACTGTTATTAAGATTAATGAACGAACCAAGGTTTTTGATAGGTGCGCATATGCGACCATGTGCAACCCCCCATCGCCTATTTGGAGGGTCACCTATTTATGGGTCTTAAGTCTTAACCCGACCTAATTACCCATTTAAATTTTTACAAAAACTAAAAATTAAAAACTTAAAAAACTGGACATAAAAAACCCAATAAACTAAAAGTAAAAACCCTACACCCAAATGAAGAAACACTATCTTCCTCTCCAAACTCCAGCCTCCCATCGCTGGATCTTCTTCCCTGCCTCGCCAGACGTTCCCACCTCGCCGACTGTTTCCATAAATTACAGGTGCTCACATATTGGAAAAAAAAACATTAAAAATTTATGTTGCATATGCGATCAGGTGTTCACAATAGGGCATTGCCTGACCGCATCAAAAAGCTTGGAACGACCTATCTACAATAAGAGTTATGGTGTGCATGATGAACATGTGGGGAGTTAGAGATCAAATTCAGATACAAAGATTTAGAGACTCCGCCATTACAACAAAATGCCTAATTTTCTTTATTTGATTATGTGTTCCAAATTCAGTCTCATTTTCTCTCATATGGCTTTAGGGTAGACATCACTAGGTGCCAACTTTTCACTATAAAATTCCACTCCAATTCTCCAAGGTAAGCTATAAATTTTCACTATTAGTATGAAGAAGAATCTGGAAGATACACCAGCCGAAAAGTGTTTGTTATGTCTGATACTTGAAGAATAGTTTTTTCATATTTACCTTTACCTACATAAGTCAGCCATTACTTGTTCATGCTTGAAATATATCATTCATTCTATACACTTGTGTCTAGGTTATTTATCAATATGAGATTTTTTTACATCCAATATTTTTCTTATTTTTCAGAATAACCAATGGACTTCTTTTCGTATTGATTGGAAAGTAAACATTATTGCTTCAGGAAACATTTTAATGTTCATCCCTTTTATCTCATGTATACATTTACTCATACATTTTGGGGTTTGCATCTATAAGACTGTATAAATTGTAATTATGTATATTTTTATTGAAAATGGATTAACACTCCAGTGAACTGTGAACAATAGCTCTTGTATTGATGCATATGTATAGAACAATGGCAGTAAACTCTTTTTGCTTGTTTGCCCATTTTTGATATTTTTAAGCGTAATTTACTCTTTTCCAGCGTGCCGATACCTGTGATGATAGGGGTGAATGCATCATCAGGGATTTTCATGACTGCCCACTAACAACTAGGTATTTTGTAGATGAATTTATTATTCTATACTTCATTTGCAGCATTTCTATTGTTTTTGCCGATTATGGTAGTGATCTTGGATCTGGTTCAACTGTGTAGGTATTCACACAATTGTGTTTTACTGTCTCTTCCTCCTTTATGTCTGGCTATTTGGCAATTGAACATCATCATACTTGGAAAAATAACCATGCAAGTCAAACAAATTACGTCACATTTCAAGTTGACTTCAAACTTAACAATGTTTATGAGATCATTTCTAATAATAATATTTATAGTAAGTGCATCTTGATTCTTGAACTTGTAATCATATTCTTAGAATTTTAAAGGTCAAAAACATTCAAAATATTTGAAGTGCAAAGTTTATGTTATTAAGTAGTACTTATAATCACTGGCATGGGTGATTTTCTGATCATAGGTGATCATGTCGGAGCACGGAGAAAACCATGTTGTTGATATGGATATGGTCCAGTGTCCGTGTGAACTCACCATTGGGACCCTTGAGATTGGAGCACTTGTGCAGCTAGATTTTTTTTTTGGTTAACTTACTTGGCATAAAATTAAAATTAAGGTTCAACGTCAAGTAAAATACAGAATTAACAAGCTAATAGAAACATAGCTTAGATGCAAAAACAATAAATTATGATCTAATGTACTTACGCTAGACTGTTAACCACCATCATCTGGTTGGTCGTGGATGAGTAACATTAGGCAACTTGATTCCCAATTGTTTTTGTGCCGGTTTTGGAAGCTGGATTCTATGAATCCGATGTCCGTCGTCTTAATGCATTGTCTGATAATGATCTCTTTTGTTGTGAATTTTCCTTTTTTAAGCCTTTGATTCCGTTCTTTCCATATCTCAAATAGCACGAGTCCAAAAATTATCAATTAGAGCCCCCAACATTTAGACCCTCTTGTCGTTTTTTCAATTTCCGTCATAGCTTGTTCAAAATTCTCCGAACTCTGAAGATTTGTGATTCCACCTGTTGCTTCGAAATCCTCTTTCATGATCCATTTTGCAAAGTGGCATTTGAAAAAGAAGTGAAATCTCCCCAATATCCTTTTTAACGTCAGGAAGGATCTTGTCGACGCTCTGCAAAAGAAGATTGCATCATCGACAAAGGATAAATGGATCTCTTCCTTGATACCAACGCATGTGTAAAGTTCCAATTGATGATCTGCAACTGTCTTCATTGTCAGCTTGGATAAGTAATTCATCACCATTACAGATAGTAGTGGCGATAGGGGATCGCCTTGCCGCACCCCTCTCTTTGCATATGGTCGCATATGCGACCAGGTGCATTCCCCCATCGCATATTTGGGGGGTCGCCTATTTTTGGGTCTTAACCGGATCCGGGTCGACCCATATACCCAATGAACATTTTAAAAACAAAATTTTTATAATAAAAATTATAATACTTAAAAAACTTAAAGACTTAAAAAAACCCAATTAAATAACAATGTTAAAAATCTAAAATTTCTAAACCCTAATTCAAATATCAAAACCGTTGCCTCCCACCACCTCCTCAATCCAGATCTTCCTCCTTTCCTCTCATCCTCGCCGGACGTCCTGTCACTAAAATTTTTATTTTTAAAAACTTAAGAATTAAAAAAAAAACAATTAAATAACAATGTTAAAAATTTTAAACCTTAATTCAAAAATCAAAACCGTTGCCTCCCACCACCTCCTAAATCCAGATCTTCCGCCTCTCCTCTCATCCTCGCCGGACGTCCTGTCACCTCGCTGGAGCTTTTATTCCAGTCGTTGGACGTCTTCTGTCACTTCGCCAGAATTTTCAGATTTCTGGACTGGTATTTTATTTTCTTCCATATTTTATTCATAAAAAAACCTCGCATATTGGGTCGCATATGCAACCAGACGCTCGCATATGCAATATGCGCACCTAGGCATTGCCTGGTCTCCTGCAAAAGCTTGCTCGTAGACGAGCCCTCGACAAGGTCCGAGACTGAGGCTGAGGTTACATATGACATGATCGACCAACTTGGTGAACGATTCGTCTATACCCATCATCTGCATAATTGTCTCAATAGAATCCCACCGCAAGGTATCAAATACTTTAGAGAAGTCGATTGTAATGCAGGCTCGTTGTGAAGTTGCCTTATTGTTGAAACCTTATGTGAATTCTTGCGCTAACCCCACCACATCGCCTATACGATGCCCTTTAATAAATGTCATTTGGTTTCTCTCGATTAGCTCCAGAAGTAGCATTGAAAGTCAGGACGTGAGAATTTTGTAAGGGACTCCCAAACATGAAATGGGACGGTAGCCAGATAGAGTCGTCGACGTTGGTACTTTAATTTTGGTACATTTGTAATTGAAGAAGTGGACGACCGCAACCAATATATCCTTTGAAATTTTGTTCCAGTGATGCCATAGTATTTCTGCTGTTAAGCCGTCGATGCCTGGAGCTTTACCGTTCGGCATCTCCTGGAGCTTTACCGTTCGACATCTGTCATATTTCAGCCATGATCGGGATGCACCTAAGTTTGGCATTTTCCTCCTCCGATATCATGCGTTGATATGAAATGTTAAGGTTCGGGATTGGGCCAGCCTTTGGCTTGACATAAATAGATTCATGAAGTGCTCAATTAATAGCACGTTCTTATTAAAACGTGGGGCGACTTCAGTCTGTGACTATGGGAAGAAATGCGCGGAGTTCTGAGATCATCGACGATCGTCAGACTACGAGAAATTGGGAGAAGAGGGGAAAGAGTTAGGGTTATTCGTATAACCTAACTCTTGAAACGTTATTACTGTTTTAGTGTGATTAACAGTAAAAATGTATAATTTGAATTAATTAACATTTAGAGGTTACATTTGTATTTAACAAAGGATTACAACACAGATTAATTAGTTACCTAACTACTCGTTAACAAAGACTAACTGATAACTAATTTTCTTTAATTCCTTTGCTACTGGGCTCAATGTTGAAGATGACCCAAACCTTTGCTTCTTTGGCCCACTCGTAATATTATTTAAGTGGCACAATTGCAATCGTGTCCTCGCATTATTTAAGTGGCACAATTGCAGTTGTGTCCTTATGTTCTTTTAAGCGGGTGTTATTTAAATGGTGTAATTGCAGCTATGCCCTTAAGTTATTTAAGTGACAAAGCTGCATTCTTACCCTGTATTATTTAAGTTATTTCTTTCAGACAATTGTACACACCCTGGATTTTATTCATTTACATATTAATCCATATTCAGACACTTGTTTATTACTAAGTCTGATTATGGTGTAAATCACTTCTTTACTCCCCCCTCAAGCTCTGGAGTAGATGTTTATTACTCCAAGCTTGATAGAGGCTGAAGTGATTTCATTTTCCCCCATGGGTTTAGTAAACATGTCTGTTAATTGGTAGTTAGTCCCAATTTGCTTTAGGCTAAACACCCCTTTAGTGATTAACTCTCTAATAAAATGGCAATCTATCTCTATATGCTTTGTTCTCTCATGGAAAACAGGGTTATTAGCTAGATTGATTGCTGATTTGTTATCACAATATATTGTTGTTTTGCTTTTTGTTTTTATTTTCATTTCTTGGATTAGTTGGTGAATCTATATCAATTCACAAGCTGTTTGAGCTATTGCTCTATATTCAACTTCACAAGAGGACCTTGATATTGTAGCTTGCTTTTTAGATTTCCAAGATACATTGAGTCTCCAATTAAGATGCAGAAGCCAGTCACAGACTTTCTACTGATTTGGCATCCAGCCCAGTCAGAGT
Source organism: Zostera marina (assembly GCA_001185155.1). Classification (NCBI taxonomy): domain Eukaryota; kingdom Viridiplantae; phylum Streptophyta; class Magnoliopsida; order Alismatales; family Zosteraceae; genus Zostera; species Zostera marina. Next base: position 2,125,853 of record LFYR01000981.1, on the reverse strand, counting down.
CACAATAGGCTTGGATGCTCAAATCTTCATTTGTTTTATATAGGATGCCCTGCCTTGGAGCTCCTTTTAAATATCTCAGTACCTTGAAGAGGGCTTTTAAGTGAACTTCTCTTGGTTCACTCATGAACTGGCTCAGCCAGTGCACTGCATAGCTAAGGTCAGGTCTAGTGATATTTAGGTATATTAACTTTCCAACTAGCTTTCTATAGAAAGTTGGATCTTCTATTTGTTTGGATTCACTTTTGAGGTCTATGTTTCTTTCTATGGGTATTTTGGACTCTTTTGCACCTGAAATACCACTTTCTTCAAGTATTTCTAGTGCATACCTCCTTTGGGTTAATAGGGTCCCTTCATTAGAATAGGACACTTCAATCCCTAGAAAATAGTTTAACCTTCCAAGATCTTTTAATTTAAATTTATTTTCTAATTGGATTTTAAGGAAGGCCATTTCAAGCTCATTACTTTCTGTGATGATTATATCATCCACATAGACTATTAGGTATATTATGTGTCCATTTTTCTCTCTTATAAAAAGAGAGTAATCTGATTTGGTTTGTGTGAATCCAATCTCTAAGAGAGTGTTTCTTAGTTTCTCAAACCAATTCCTAGAGGCCTGTTTGAGACCATATAAGGACTTTTTGAGTTTGCATACTCTCTTATCTCCTTCTTGGAGTAATCTTTGAGGTGGTTTTAGGTATACTTCTTCATGGAGGTCACCATGTAGGAATGCATTATTGTCATCTATTTGGTATAGGTTCCATCTTTTCTGGGCTGCAAGGGTAATTAATACCCTTACTGTTGTCATTTTTGCAACAGGTGCAAAAGTTTCATAAAAATCAAACCCCTCCTTTTGAGAGAAGCCCTTGGCTACTAGCCTTGCTTTATATCTCTCAATTTCTCCATCTGGTTTATATTTGATTTTCTATATCCACTTGGACCCTACTGGTTTTCTTCCTTTAGGAAGTTCAGTTATGTCCCAAGTATTATTTGAGATGAGAGCTTCCATCTCCTTTTCCATTGCATCTACCCATTTTGGGTTATTAGATGTTTCATTATATGTATTTGGTTCAATATTTTTATTAACTTGCTTGATGAATTCTTTATGTTTATTGTTTACTCTGTGATATGAGACATAATTGCTCATGGGATATTTTATTTTATTTTGTGGTTCATCATTCAAATGAAAGTCCTCAAAATGTTTAGGTTTAGTTATCACTCTACCTATTCTTGTTTTTACAATTTTATTTTGTATATTTTCTGATCAAGTATTTTCTGGTCCACTTTTAGTTTTGTTTTGACATGTGTTGGTACCATGGACCGCGGACCGCGGCCCATGGACAGAACCGGACCAGCCGGCCCGGACGGACGGACGGGCCGACGGACGGACGGGCCCGACCGCACGAGCCCACGAGGCCCAAGGACAACAAGTGAAGGCTATAAATACCTCCCCTGGTCCAACTGGGGAGGGGGTTGATAATTCTGAGGGAGAGACTTGTACTAGGTTGGACAGTGAGCTAACTCCGGCGAACCCTCACACCAACAGTGGTGAACCTGACGTGAATCGAACACATGACGGCCGGAGAGAGAAGGATGACGAGGAGCGAATACCAAGTAGGGGAGAGCTCTAAGCGACCCGAGCGGGCGACGGAGGAGTACCAGCCAACGCGACATCACTCCCGCGACCGGTATTCGGAGGAAGTAAGGGCCAACGAGGAATGGGACGACGAGGATAGACTGCGCATGGAGCTCGAGGAGATCAGATACGGGTGGGAGTCACCCAGGAGGCGCCGGCACAAAGATCCGGCGTCCCCACCCAAGGTCAGGAGAACGCGGTCCCGGTCGCGGTCCCGGGAGAGAAGGGAAAAGGAGCACGAGAGGCTCCGGCGAAGGGAGCGCGCGGAGGAGAGAGAGCGTGCGGAAAGAGATAGCAAGCGGGAGAGGATGCAGCTCGTGGAACTAATATCCACCCTGCAGGAGAGCCAGCGTCAGCTACAAGAGCAAGTCCACCAGCTTACGGTGACCCCACACACCCTGGAGTCGGACGGGGGCGGAGGAGGGGACCCCATGTACGGGCCGCCCGCCCCCCCGGAAGGGAGACTCGGCAGCGACGCCCCACCCGTGGAGGCCCCGCGAACCATTGTGGCAACAACGCCGGGAGGGGGCAGTGGGGAGGCCCTGGCGCAGCACCTGCTGGACGAAGAGTACCCGCCAGGCTGGAGAGCCCCGAAGATCCCTTATTACAAGGGCGATACAGACCCAG
>LFYR01000981.1:2087618-2115901 GCA_001185155.1 Zostera marina | reverse complement strand
AACGATGTAGGAAGAGCGTGGTGGGGGAGTCCAGACGGGCCCACAAGCAGACCCCACCAACGAAACGACGTAACGAGCCGACGTCCGAGTTGGCGATAGGGGGACCCGGCGCGATGGACGAGGGCAAAGCTCGAGAAGGATGCAGGCAACGTCGACAGAAGACGCCGAGAAGCGCGAATCTGCACGGACGTGCGAAGACAGTCAAAACGAAAGAAAAAAACGAATGCATTTTTCATTAAATTAAACCAAGTGTTACAAACGGCCGGTGGCACGGCGGGAAAAGGTACACAACGCGCAACAATAGCTAAGTCCGGATATAAAAAAGAAATAGGAGATGAGAAGAACGAGGCGCGCCCCAGACGTCGTCCCGTGAAGGCAGACCCACGGCCCGGATGAACGTGGTCGCGGTCGCGGACGTCCCCCAGACGGGTTTAGGGAGTCGGCTTCGGGGACCCCGACAGGAAGTGAAGCAGGTCGTTGCCCGGGAGGGACGAGGACCCGCGGGAACGACGAGGGCCACGCGGCCGGCGGCGTCTTGGAGGATGAGCGAGGTCGGCGGCAGCAGCGGGGGCGACGATCGTACCTTGCGCGCGGAAAGCACGCGAGGTGCCAGCAGAGCCCGAGGTATCAGGGTAGGTGACGGGAGGAAGTTCCGCGATAATGTCGGAGCGGCGAATCTGGGAGAGACGGCGGTGGACATCGATCAACACGGCATTAAGGCGCTGAGTCTCGGCCACGGCAACACTATTAGGAACACCAGTAGGCGACAGCAGGCACAGGGCCCAGGTAGCATGCTGAAGCTGCACTTCGCGACCATACTCCTCAAGGATGTCTCGAGCACTCATAGCGGTAAGTAGAGGGGATGCAGAAAATGGGAGACTCAGGCAGCCTATTTATAGGAAAGTGAAGAAGGATGGGCCCGAGAACCGAGGAGCACTAAATGAAAGTGGGTGGGGGCGAAAGAGGGGTGGACGGCCCCGGGCCCCCAGGCCGGCCAAGGAAGGGGGGGAGTACTGTTGGTACCATGGACCGCGGACCGCGGCCCATGGACCGAACCGGACCGGCCGGCCCAGACGGACGGACGGGCGGACGGGCCCGACAGCGCGAGCCTACGAGGCCCAATGACAACAAGTGAAGGCTATAAATACCTCCCCTGGTCCAACTGGGGAGGGGGTTGATAATTCTGAGAGAGAGACTTGTACTAGGTTGGACGGTGAGCTAGCTCCGGCGAACCCTCACACCAACACATTAGAAAGGTAATTCATGGAAATTTTAAATCTGAATCACATTTGAATATACGATCTTCTTTGCTTGGTGCATAATAATACATATCTCTTTGTAATAATCGATCCTGAAACTAATAATGTAACTTACAATATATTATACCAGGACGTTCCTCATCAGAAACGGAATGCGGTACCTCAGTCGTCCCTCAATTGTGGACGACATTGGCACAACGGAATGCTGTCTACCTTTACCGGCCCTACAGGTAAGGCCGACGGGACTGGGCGTGAACTCGCGATTGGTTCCTGGAACCGCGAAGTCGCGAACTCGCGATGAGTTCTCGGAACCGCGAACTTGCGTTGGGTTCCTGGACGGTGCTCGCGATGGTACCGACACTCTGAGAACGGTCGGACGTCAACTTTCATCCTGGAATTCAGGGCGGGAGATGGATGGTTGTGAATGGCTTAGGGACGTGGACGGTGAGATCAGATGTCCACAGCGAGTTCGCAACATATAGGGACCGTAGCAAAAATGCCTTCTATATTATACATCTTGCCAATTGAAGTCTCCCTAATGTGATAATGTCTTATTTCTTGTAAATACAATCAGGGATTGGTTTAGATTTGCAGATATGATGTATTTCTTTTTTCAAAGCTTCTTTGTAATTTTTAAGAGTTTGTTAAGTGTTTTCGATTTCTTCAATTATTAAGAGCTCTTGGTAAATTTATTTCAAAGATATCATATTTCCTAGGAAGTCTAATTTTTCTATATATCCTACTCGATTGTGTATATTGTTGGAATTTTATCTAGTTCTGACAGGTATAGTACCAGAGGTCTCCGGATTTTGAGAGTTTATTTGAAGTCCTTGTAAAGACAAAAATATAATTAACCCTTTAATGACAGTCAGGTAATAAAATAATGTTGAGTGGGTATTTAGATTAATATGTATTAATTAAATACAAGAAATGAAATACAGTAACTTACGTTTTCTGCTAATACTTTTTCTGTTTTTGATCCTCTTCTTCTTCCATTCTTTGCATGATAACAGATTTAGTTATCACCATCTTATTCTTCTTTTTTCTCTTCTGTTTTGATCACCTTGGTGATTATGATTCATTTACAGTTCCTCTTAATGAATCTTCTATTTAAACTTCATTAAACCCAATTATCTAAACATCAATTCTTTACAGTCCTATCGTTTATTTTGAGTTTTCTAAATTCTGAATTATTTGTTCTGAATCTATCTTAATAATTCCAGTATTGGTGAATTGGATTCTGAACTGATCATTTGTTCTGAATTTGGATTTTAAGTTTCAGTATTGTTTGAATCTAAGTTAATGTTTGTATTAGTTGGTTCTGTGTTTGTACTATCATTTTCTGTTTATATTATATTGTTTCTAGACTCTTTGGGTAGTGGTAATTGCAACTTAGAGAAACTCATAGAAAACTTGGAGCCATCTAGTAGCACCTTAGGAGAAACCTTGGAGAAACTCAGAAGCAACTCAGGAGCAACCTTGGAACAATCCAGGAGCAATTCAAGATAATTTAAGGGAGAATCCAGGAGCAATCTAGGAGCAACCCAAGGGCAATCTTGAAACAACTCAAGAGCAATCCAGAAGAAACTCAAAACAAACCGTGGAACAACCATGGAAATCCCTAGAGCAATCCAGGGGCAACCCATGCCAGGATAAAACGAGGACTAGTTCATGAGCAGCCCTGGAGCAACCTAGTGCTCTCAGGGGTAACCCTGGAGTCATCCAAGAGCAACTCAGGAGAAACTCTATAGGGACAAATTATCTATGCACACCTTAACCATCAAATTATTCATTGATCCCATAATCATCATTATGTAATTTTCCATAATATTGTAACTACTTAACGTTGAAGAATCAGATTGTTACAATAATAATATCACATCAAACCCAGACAAAACATAAAACACATTATAATGAAGCTTCAATCGGAAATCCATGTCTGAAATTTCAGTATTAAAAAACACAATCAGAAAATATACACACAATTTACATATGGTATATACACCATTTTATTAAAATATTGCAGATATTCATGTTTGTTTTTATAAGTATAAACTACCGGAGATTTTCATTCTCGATTTGTCCTATGACAGTCTCGGTAGTCAAGGCTGCTTGACTCTCCATGGTTAGTGATAATAAAGGATTTGAATCACCAGTCTGACCTTTAGATTTCGAACAGGGCAATTTAAAACTTGAATCGTTGGAAAACTTGATGTACTCACGGATATCTGAGATATTTGGTCTTGACTCCGGTTCATAATCAATGCAAAACATTGCAATGTATAAAATATTTGTAAGTATTTTTTCTTGCGCATCAGTGTACATTTCAGAAACATCTTTAGTCAGCTTGTCTGCTAATGATGTTGAATTTTTCCATTCTTCTGAGATCTACGCCAAATAAAATGACTTAATAAAAAGTTAATGCGAAATTAGGGCTCTATGCATACATATTATAATCAGATTGTATGGATTTTTATTATTTATATTTTCTTACATAGCTGTTGAGTTTGATGTAGTTATGCAAAGATTTGTTATGCTCAGACCATTTTTTACCAGTCAAGATCTCAAGTAGTATAATGCCAAGGCTGTATATGTCGGATTTTAATGAAAATTTACCGTAGAAGAGGTATTCCGGTGCCATATATCCCCTATCAATGCAGTACATTATTCAATATTAGTAGTAAATTAACAATTAGTTGATTCATCTATTAAATTTGATCTACCCTAATTAATGGAAGATGATGTTTCTCAATTCATATTTCATGTAATTGATGCATGATTTTAGGCTTTGGGTGAAACCTCATAATTTCATGTATTGGGGAAAACTACAAGTTTGGTCCTACATTGGAATGTCATTGGTTGTCTCATATGACACATTTGGTCTGAACGAAACAGAAGACTTCACCAGCTTCCTCTCAGACTCTCAGAAGTGTAAAGGACTGCAGAATATTTTTTAAAACTAATATCTTTAAAAAAACATGTGGTTCACAATTAAAAATGACTACTATACAGGTTTGGGAGAAAACCCTCCTGAGGCCAAATTCTTAGTTAGAACATTAGGAAGGATAACTACATAAGAGAAGGTCGATATAGTGAAAATCACAATATCAACCCCACTGCATTTTTATTTTCCTATTCAATTGTATTTAATATTTTCCTATGTTTAATGAAAACTTCTAATATTTGCAAAAAAATAAAAGTTTGGTCTGATTTTGAATATAGTTATCAGCAAACTACAAACCTAATGAAATTATGAAATCATATATAACTTCAAAAATATATCTTTCACTGACAATTTTCATATAATTTGCAAAAAAATGCTAAATGCATCATATGGTAATTGTCAGATTTAGAGTTTTGGTCTTGATCCAAAACCTGGTTAGAATGAGTTGTTGAGGGTATATGATTTTAAAATTCTCATAAAGTCATAATCATCAATCTAGATATATTTTTCTAATTTCTTACCCAGATTTTTCACCAATATGTTCAGTTACACATCCTTTAGTTCGGTTCGCAGCAAAAAACTTTGATATTCCAAAATCAGTGATCCTTGGATTCATATACTCATCCAACAGAATGTTTGTGGGTTTTAAGTCATTATGGCATATCTGAGGTTGGCAATCTTCATGAAGATATTGAATACCCTTAACAATTCCTTCGATTATATGCAATCTGGTACTCCAATTTAGTATTTCGATAGTAGAAGATCGATCTACATTTGAAATTATATATAACAATTAATTAACTTGAAGAGGAAAAAATAATCAGGAATAGAATCAATGAGAAAACCTATCTGTTCTTAACCAGAATTTTACCAAAGAGATATTTATCCAAGCTCAGATTCGACAAGTACTCGTATACAAGTAATATCTCCTGTTTCTGATAGCAATACCCAAGTAATCTCAAAATGTTGCTGTGTTGAAGTCCGGCAACCAGAGTGGCTTCTCGGACGAATTGCTCTTTGTTACAATTATTATCTATCATCTTTTTAACTGCCATTTCCTTATCATTCAGATTTGCCTGTCAACAATAACATCATATATAATATATCATTCAGTGCAGAATGTGATTTCAAATTGGTAAGATTTTTGTAATATATATTTTACCTTGTACACGTATCCAAATTCACCTTGCCCGATAATGTTCTCCTCGGAGAACTGATTTGTAGCTGTATTGAGATCCTCAAATAGGAAGATAAGGTGTTCTCCATCTTCATTCTTCCCCTTATCTGTTTGATAATGAATTGAATTTGTGATTGAATAGAAAATGGAGTATGATATAGATCATTGGTATTTTACCTGATCCACCAGTCACACCTAAGAAAGGTACACCACCAAGGTTATTTTGTGGCTCTCTGGTCTTTATGTACTTGTGTTTAATTCTCTTTCTCCACAACAAAAAACCCAACACCAATGCAACTATCAATAGCCCCATAACTGCCATTCCAGAAATCATACCAATTTTCTCAGTCGATATCTTATTTTCTTTAGTGTCGTCGGATATTTCTGGTGGTGGTGATGGTAGTGGTGGCGGTGATGATGGTGATGGTAGTGGTGGTGGTAGGCTAGGTTTGGTATAGAAAAGCTTATTTTCGTATCTTAAGAAACAACTATACCCTATTGATAAAAAACCAGCACTGAAACCAGCGTATTCCGGGATATCTTTAACATGATAATTTAGGCATTTTTTGCACTGTTTGGTTGAAAGATCTGGTATGCACTGGAGTAGTCCAAACACACTTAAATCTGAAGAGACGGAATCTTCTCCAATAGCAAAGAATTTAGGGGACGATGTGCCATTTGTTGCTTCGACTAAGAGTACCGAAAACAGCTTTTCCCTAACCTTGTAGAATTTTTCTCGGTTGACTTTTGTAATATTATTTATATTATACCTTAATGTATGATTTCCCACCATTTTATCTGGTCCTTTGAAGGTTTCATTGCCGTAGTAGAGATAGCAATGATCATAAAAGACTGCAGCATTTTTCATGTAGGGGCAGAGTTTGCCGATTTCACTTATGGCATGTTGAATGCAAGGACTGCAACCTTGGGGAAGTTCTAGATCACCTCTACACATGGCAAATCCGTGGACGTCATTGGTTCTGTTGACCGAATAGGAAATATCAGTCGAATAACCGGCTCTCGGAGCGGAGATATTTAGCCTTTTAAGCAGATCCTCGAGCATGTGTTGATATTCGGAGTTTTCTGTGTAGGTGTCATTGAAATTGCAATCTGGAATCTCATAATCAAAAAAATAGGCAGTGGAAGATGGCAGAAGAATGAATAAGAGAAGGATAAACAGAAGACTGATTATAGATGTTTGTGAAATCATGGCCGAGGTTATTTGGAAAATACGAGATGAAGAGATCTGAATTGTATGTGAAGATCTATCTAATAACTGGGGACGAAGTTTTCATTACAGAGAATCTACCAAGTCAATGTTTTCTTCAAGCATACATTAGAAACTAGAGCTATATATGCATGAACACAAAAAAATATTGATTCAGATTTAAAGATTAAAAAAATCTCAGAAATAGATAAAATATACCCAAGTTTGTATCTATTGTTAATTAATTGACATGTATTATATTTAAATTTTCAAACATAAAGTCAAGAACAATCTCATTGTTGTTTGCCACTATCTTTAAAATCTCAAACTTTATAATACATTAATACAAAATAAATCAGCTGCGAACCCCCACCTTAAAATAAATTACACATATAACATTATAATAAAATTATCATTAACACCCTCTTATTTCATCACAACTCTTCACATTCTCATTACATCTTTTCATATTTAAATATCAATCAAATATTCAATCTTATATTAATTCCCAAATCCATATTACACATTCCTATATACATTAATTACCATAATTAAATACACCCAACCAACATAGCCGTTGGGTGTTCTTCTATATAAACTTATCTAATCCTAGTTTAAGTTTAACACACGATCACACACACATCCACACACTCTGTATTACAATACAGACTTTGTGTTACTCTGTCTGATCAACTCTGCAACTGGAATTGCCAATCATCAAACGCTTCCGCAATACAACAACTTGAATCACAGATTCAAGTTCAATCACATTCAACTCACTTCAACAAGCTGTGGATCATCGCTTCATCAATCGATCATCCTACAGTATCAATTTACAATACATTATCATATCATCATACATTCATCGATAATTCAATTCTTAAACCATATTTCATATTTATATTTGCATATATTTCAAATATAACTTCTATCAGAGAAGGATAAACAGAAGGCTGGTTATAGATGTTTGTGAAATCATGGCCGAAACTGTTTGGAAAATACAAGATGAAGAGATACAAATTGTATGTGAAGATCTATCTAATAACTGGGGACGAAGTTTTCATTACAGAGAATCTACCAAGTCAATGTTTTCTTCAAGCATACATTAGAAACTAGAGCTATATATGCATGAACACAAAAAAATATTGATTCAGATTTAAAGATTAAAAAAATCTCAGAAATAGATAAAATATACCCAAGTTTGTATCTATTGTTAATTAATTGACATGTATTATATTTAAATTTTCAAACATAAAGTCAAGAACAATCTCATTGTTGTTTGCCACTATCTTTAAAATCTCAAACTTTATAATACATTAATAATCTAGTTTTATATATATTTAGAATGAATCAAAACGTGCGGACGTCACATCCGGACCATATTAATTTCCATAGATTTTTATTTTTTTCATTGATTAGTCAAATCAAAATCGCGTCACCACGTCACATTCAAATTTTAAAAAAATCATCCTTACATTTTCCAAAATTTGGTTTACTTTAAATCAATTTTGGTTTATTCAAATTTTTAAGTATAAAAATAAAAATCGTGTTTATACCAGGATTTGCTGGTTGACGCGGATCGGGGTGTAACATTATGCAAAATTTATAAAACCATAGTTTGAACGGTCACTGTTAGTTTTCATTTTTGCATTACATATTTACATCAAACAATATCTTTTACTTACAAACGAACTACAACATTTAATCCAAAAGTACTTTATACCTCATTTTAATGGTCCAACTGTCCGTTTGCAAGCTTATAAAAAACCATGCTGTTCCGTCTTCACCTCAAACACACCATCCCTACGGTCCTACCTTCTCTTTCCGATCGAACATTCTCTTTCACTACAAAAAAAAGTAGGCAGTTCGGACGAAGCAAAGTTAACGGAATTTCCGTTACAAATACTTATTATCAAAGTTAACGGAATTTGTAACGGAATTTCCGTTAACTTTGCTATTTCCGTTACAAATACTAGAACTTATCTATTGTAACGGATTTTTTAACTATTTTTAACGGATATTTCGTTACAAATAACAATTATTTAATAATTTTCATAATTAGGGTTAGGGTAAGGTTAGGGTTAGGGTTAGAGTAAATGTAAATAATTATGGTTAGTGTTAAGGTTAGTGTTAGGGTTAATAGAAATTAATAAAAATAAACAAAAATTAGTAAAAATAAGTATATATACATATTTAGATAGTGTTAGGGTTAGAAGTTAGGGTTAAAAGTAAGAGTTAGAAGTTAGAAGTTAGAAGTTAGGGTTAGAAGAAGTTAGAATATTATAGTTTTTTTAGATATTATAAATTATCAAAAATTTAAAGTTAGATTATAATTAGATAATTATAAAAATTTAAATTATAAAAATTATAAATTGAAGTTATTTTAGATATTTTAAATTTTAAAGTTAAAAAATAAATTTAAATTAAAGAAGGTATTTTAATTTTTAAAGTTAAAATTTCAATTATAAAAGTTATTTTAAATTATAAATCCTAAAAAGTAAAAATCAATTTAATAAATTAAATATTTTAAAACTTATAAAATAAGTTTATTTTACATTAAAAAAATAGAAGAAGATATAAATTAAAGTTATTTTAAATTATAAATCCTAAAAAATAAAAAATTAACAACTAGTGATTTTTTTAAAAATTATTAAAAATTAATTACAACTAGTGATTTTAATAAATTGTAATATTAACTTTTAAATTTTAAACTAAGTTAAATTGTAATATCATTTTAAAGTTATTTCCAAAAAGATTTTAAATTTTATTTTATAATTATTTCCCAAAAGTATAAATTTAGTTAAATTAAGTATATATTATTTCCCAAAAATATAAATTTCCCAAAACATTCCCCCCCCCAAAATCGATTTCCCCCCAAAACCCAAATCGATTTTCCGGCGATCTTGTTTTTCTCCCACTCCCATCTCCGGCGATCTTGCTTTTCTCCCACTCCCATCTCCGGCGATCTTGTTTTTCTCCCACTCCCATCTCCGGCGATCTTGTTTTTCTCCCACTCCCATCTCCGGCGATTTCTGACGAGCAACCAGCGACGCGTCTATACCGGCGAGCGACGACCAGCGGCTAGTCTGTTGTTAAGTTGCTCTGGGCTTCCGACCATCTCCATTCTTCCGACAATCGATCACTTCCAGGTAAGTTGAAGTTTAATGGTAGAAATTAACTAAGCTACAGTCTAATGGTTAAGTTCAAAAGTCTGAATGGGTGTAATACCAGCAGACCTAACACCGTAACTCTTGCAAGTTTTTTTTGGGTTCTTGGTTTAACAGTGGAACTTAGTATCAATGTTTGTAAAAAATATTGAATTATTTTGGAAAAATTAGTGGCAACAAGTGGCGGTGAATTTGGTACTTGCTGGAAAAATTAGTGTACTTGCTGTGAATTTGGTTAACTACGGCAAGACTGAACAGGGCATATCTGCTCCACCCATAAGGTAGACTCGCTGAGTCTGCAACATCCAAGTACATGGATAATGCCATCAAAATTTAATCAGCATGCATGAGTAAATTCAAAATCCCATGATGTATTCTATATTTCAATTGATTTAAAATTAAATAATAAATAGAATAGAATGATAGGTTGAAGTTTTTCCCCATTAAACATGAATACATGATACAAATCATAAGTTCTTAATGTGGAGGGAAATTTGGTTTTACCATCCATCGGCTGCTGTCCATCTGTTAAGTCTGAGTGGGGAACTAGCATTTCCTCATCTTCCTGCTGCTGAAATTTGAGAATCAAAAAAACATTGAATCAATAACATATCAACAAGAAGACATTCCATTAAAGAACAATATACAGCTTCCAAATCCATAGAACTTCAACAACAACAAAAGTTAAAGCCCGATTAATCAAAAATTGCAAAAAAAAAATAAGTTAATTGGGTCGGAACTGATGTATAATCAACTTCAATTAATGAAGTGATGGATAATTATTAGTCACATCTATTGTGCAATATATTCATAAAGTATATCAAACACCTAGAAAACGAAACCAATCAAACACCCTAGAAAATAGGCAAGTAGCCAACCACTACAATCCAGCACACAAAAAATAGGCATAATAAAAACTTCTTGCAAAGGAATAAACGATGATTTTTCAGTGGCATAAACATTGAATCAATAGGAACTATCATCAACCTTAAACATTAAATCAGAAAAACACTGCCCATGTTAGAATGTCTGATTAAGAACAATCATGATATATAGATCATCAATATACCTTGAAAGAAAAAAATGAAGAAAGGACAATAAAAAAAAACCTGAAATAGCAGATGTTCTTAAGAGAATTTTCTCTCTTGCTAAGTTTAAGAACAAAGTGAGATCTGGATGAAAATTATCTGTTTGTTCTTGGATCAAGCAAATGTTCTCAATTCTACTGGATGTTATATTTCCACAATGTGGCCCATTTTGCCACAGAATTTTAAAGAACTATTCCTAGGAATAAACATTGAATCAATAACATATCAACAAGAAGACATTCCATTAAAGAACAATATACAGCTTCCAAATCCATAGAACTTCAACAACAACAAAAGTTAAAGCCCGATTAATCAAAAATTGCAATAAAAAATAAGTTAATTGCAAAAATAAGTTAAAAAAAAATTAATCAAAGTTAAGGGTGCATACGATTTATTTCAGCATGATATAAGTGTAACAGGGCTCTTTGATCGAAGCCAAAAATTAAAAAAAAAAAATTTAAACTTAAAAATTTCATTTGAAACATTTTCATTACTTTTTTTAAAGTAATTATTAATTCTTAGATGTCCTGCAGAGCAACATATATTAATTATTAATTCTTAGATCTAATTAATTATTAATTCTTAGATCTAATGGATTTCTTCCATCTCTTTCTTTCCCAGTCACGACGAACTGTCCTTTGATCATCAAAGTAGCTCATATCTCCATATATATCGGCTAGTTCTGACCTTATATTTCCAGGATTAATTTTCTCAAAAGTATAAAACAGGTAAGTTCAAACGTTTTAAATCAAGTGATTTGATGATATATTTTTCAGTGTTTGATGTAATATATATGTTGCCTAAATTACATTACATTACTTGCCTAAATAATTAGTAATAGTTAATCCATTAATTTAGCTTTAATGCGCCCCTCAAGCTTGTAGTGGCTCACCCATAAGCTTTCATTGGAGATCAAGAAAGCTCATTGGTTTCAAGGCTTTGATCAAAATATCCTACCATTGCTTTGTTCCAAGGATGTGTATCACTTCCAAACTTCGGAATTTGAACAATCTAAGTATTCGCCCCTTCCATTCTTTTAATCAAGTATTCCTCACCAATTAATAAGTCAGTTCATCAAAAGTTGTTGACTGCCTACTTCTTATTGTAGTCATCATGCACTTGTAATCTGACCCAAGTCCTCCCATCACGTAATCAACCAACGTCTTTTCAGAAACAGTCTCTCCTGTGGAAGCTAAAGACTGCACTAATCCTTTTACTCTCACCAAGTATTCTTGCATAGTTTCTGTTCCTAGTTTCTTTATAGTCCTGATCTGTTCTTTGATGACTGAAATTTACTGAAATTTATAGTTACTGAAATTTACTGATCTGTTTCTTTATAGTTACTGAAATTTACTAAAATTTACTGAAATTTACTGATCTGTTTCTTTATAGTTACTGAAATTTACTGAAAGTTACTGAAATTTACTAAAATTTACTGAAAATCTATCTAGCTAGTTAGTTATTTTTGTATAAGTTTTTGAATACTTATTTTAATACCTTTTTCATTTAAATATTGATTTTTAAGAGGTTTCTTTTTATTTGTATGTTAGGAGATAAACTAATATGACTGATCAAATAGAAGGGCTTGACAAATCATGGTTGTTTGAAAGTTCAACCTCGATGAAATTTCAAAGTGGATTGAAAAGTTTTTTAGATTTTGCTGAAATCTATTCAAACCACAAGATGGAACCTGGATTAAAACTACCATGTCCTTGTTCAAAGTGTCACAATGGCAAATATTATAATCGTAAGACCATTATGTTGTTGAACTATTATGGAAGATTAAATTATGTTGTTGAACTACAATATGGACCAAATCATGTAGAAACACTCTTTCATTGTAATTGGTTTGATGGCCAATCTACAAATGGAATACAAGTTGATACGTTTGGTATTATATCTATAAACACTAAACGATTAAAACACCAAGACGAACCATTTATCTTGGCAGCACAAGCACAACAATGTTTCTATGTGGACGATCCTAAAAAATTAGATTGGAGTGTTGTATTGAAAAGGCCACCTCGAGATTTGTAGTGCCTAATTATGAATTGCTTATATATTATTTGTGAGTAATTTTGTAATTTATTTATTTTTCTGTTTTTATTGATTTTAAGTGCTGAATATTTTGTTTTGTTCGCAGATTATAAATGGCACCCAAAAAAGCATTGGCTAGTAAAAAACGACTTACACGAAGTTCTGTCGACCATGAAGAACCATCTGCAAGTACTCATGTTCCGACTACAACTACGACTCCAAGTACTTCAACTCCTCAAATTCCAACTCCAACTCCTCAAGGTTCGAGTACTCCAACTCCAACTCCAAATCAAATTACAACTCCAACTCCTCAAGGTACGAGTACTCCAACTACTCAAGTACCATCAGCAATGAGTCAATCTAATTCCGACTCTGACTCGGACCTCAGAGATAATGATGGTAACTAACTAATTGACTCATTATATAATTGATTGATTTATGTGTATTTATTGACTCATTAGTTTTTATTTCAGAATTGAGTCTACCCAACAGAAGAGGTAGAAACTTAGATCATCCGGAAGATCACCCCAAACAAGGTGAAAGATATAAAGTAGAATGGGAGCCAACACACATGCAACCAACTGGACATCTGCGTAAGAAATTTAATGCAATGATCAATAGAGTCGCAAAAATGCATACGATTTTTCCTTTGAATGTGAACTGGCCGAAACAAACATCTCAGAGCTTTCGACAAGCATTCAAGTACATTGAGGTATGTTTTTTTTTATTTTCTGATTTAGATTTTTTTTAATCGAATAATTTTTCAATTTTTATTATATAGGTTGATTTTGATTTAGACGGTTACCCAAATGCTCATCAATACATCAAATCCAAACTCAACAATACTTGGAGGCGTTATCGAAACTACATAAAGGAAAAATACTTTGACCCATTTGCTGATGATGAATCAACTGAAAGGATGTATGCTAGTCTTCCTCCATACATTGATCGATTCACTTTCGAAAAGTGTGTGGAAGAATTATGGACTACAGAAGAATTTAAGGTATTGTTTTACATACATCGATACTTCATTAATTTACTATTTTATATTGTAAGTTGTTTAACATTATATATGAATTCGCAGAGAAAATCTAAAATAAACAAAACAAACCGGAGTGAGAAGATACTAAACCATAAAACAGGGTCAATTCCTTTCAGTGCAATAAGAGAATCTGCAAAGCGAAGGCATTGAGGCATCACGAATCAATGTATTGATTCGTTCTTCTGGAACTGACAACGAAGTCGTTGTAAGTTTTAGTTTATTTTATAATGTTCATAAATAGTAGTTTATTGATCTACTCATAGCTTATTACTTATTTTATAGAGAAACTTGTCTGAATATTACAAAAGTGATGAAATTCAAAAATTACGTCCAACAACGGATGAAGATGTAAGTTTTAAATTAGTTTACTATTTCAAATTATTCAAATGTTTTATTTTCTTATATATTATTTTTCGCACGTAGGTGATTCAACAAAAATGCATTTCTAATTTTATTCAAAGCAAAAAAGGTAGGCACATTGGACTTGGTGGAGGATCATTTGCTGAGTCGAGCACTGCTTCTACCAGATTTTCAATTGAAATGAATTCAAGATCTATCGACAAAGACAAAGAAAAAGAAAAAGGAAAAGAAAAAATGAACGATCGAATGGAAAAGCTCATGGAGGTATGTGTATAAAAGTCAATAAAATTTTAAAGTAATACATAAATATAAATGAATTTTAAATGTTTTACAGGATAATCAAATTTTAAAAAGGAAATATGATGAAATGTTTGATATGTTTGAAGACCTGAAGAAAACAGTTCTATCTCAATCAAATACAACTCCACAACCTTCAGATCGTGGATTGTTGCAAGATAGAAGTATTAATGCAGCTCAGAGTGATCAAAGATTTCATACTCCTCCATCGAAATAGGTCTTTCATTTTATTTTTGTCGAATGTTAGTTTTTTTGAATGTTAGTTTTTGTTGAATGTTAATTTGTTGAATGTTACTTTTCTTGAATGTTGAATATTGTTTATGTATTGAATATTTGTTGAATATTGAATGAATTTACAGGAATTAATATTAATTGAATGAATTTACAGGAATTTGAATGATTTTACAGGAATTTGAATGAATTTACAGGAATTTGAATGATTTTACAGGAATTTGAATGATTTTACAGGAATTTGAATGATTTTACAGGATATTGGAATGATTTTACAGGAATTCTAGAATTCCAGTGGATTTTTTTTTTGAAAAAAAAAAATTTGTAACGGAATTTCCGTTAAAAAATTTTTTCCTCATTTTTAACGGAATTTCCGTTACAAATTATTTTTCCTTATTTGTAACGGAATTTGTAACGGAAATTCCGTTAAAAATACCTAAAAATTTTGTAACGGATTTTTCTTTCCGTTAACTTTGACTTCGGAGTATTTGTAACGGATTTTTGTAACGGATTTTGGTATTTTTAACGGAAATTTTGTCTCGGACCAAAGTTAACGGAATTTCCGTTAAAAACAGTATTTGTAACGGAAATTCCGTTAACTTTGCTCGTCCTAACTGCTAACTTTTTTTTGTAGTGTTTGCCTCTCGCCGTGATGGTTCGTCGCCTACATACTGGAGGGATCGACATGTCGGAAGGACCAAGGCTCGGTTGTAGTAGAAGTCGTCCGGCGACTGTCGACTTTGTCGACCTAACAGACCCTGTTAAACTTTGACATATATATGGATGTAATTCAAGTATGATTAAAAGATCAATATGATTAAATGTTTATATTGCAACGGATGATCGATATTGAATACTAATGTTGATTGAGTTTGAGTTTATATGTGATATGTATCACAGAGATAATGTCGTTGGGAAACAATGCTTGACAGGAATAACTTATATGCTGCTATCTAGAGTAGATATGGAAATGTATGTGTGCAGCAAATATCAGGTAAATGAAACAAGAAGTAATCGATACAGTGATCGTTTGAAGAGTTAGCAGATGACGACGCAAGGATGTGAATCATAGAGTGCGGAGCTAATCGGAGAAGAGTAGGGAGAGCTTTGAGAAGCAGATGATTCACTGGAGTTGAAAATGAAAGTTAGGCTTACCTGGGATTACTACTGGAGTAAGGGTTTAATTTGCAATTTAGGTTATGTAATTTTATAGACTCGGACGACGACTACACCACACCTCCTGCAACTCACCCTCGGTCCGACGTCCTTGGCTCATTCTGGAGTAAGGGTTTAATTTGCAATTTAGGTTATGTAATTTTATAGACTCGGACGACGACTACACCACACCTCCTGCAACTCACCCTCGGTTGAACCCTGGTACCCCACAGTTGGTTCTGGAATATGAACCGACGTCCTTGGCTCATTCTGCAAATAGACAATGAGCTGCCCGTCGCCCGCATCTACGTACTCCGGTGAGGATCGAACCGGACTTCGTTGCAGATGCACCTATCCTCGCACACGTTTGTCCCGATCATCCGTTGCCTCCGCCGACGAACGTGTGGCGTCCCACTTGTTTCCTGTTCCAGATGCTCCACCATACGAAAGCGACGCTGCAAGGGATCCTGGAGAGGTGCTCAACTTCGAGCTCGATTAGACGGCGGGGACTAGGGGAGGTGTGGTTGTATTTTTTTATTGTGTTGTTTTGATTTTCAGTTATATTTTTTTTCGTGTACCATTTCGTTGTTCTATGGCTACGGTCAGTTCCGGCGATGGTCGGGAAATGATCGTAATACATAATAATGGTGTGTATCATTGTTGTAATTTTTTGTGGTGAAATGGAATACTATTTGGATTTAGATTTTTTTCGAAATGTTCCATGGTATAGTTCATTGTAGAATGAAAACCCAAAATAAAATTCTTGCCGGTAGCCGGTCGAAAAATTTAAAAAGATTAATACATTACATATTAGTATATTACATCTAATATAACATTAAATTTTCATTTATTACATTATTGCAATATTTAATCTTATTAAAACATAATCTTACATTAATGTAGGATTATTTTAATGTAATATAATCATCATTAATGTAACAAAATGATCTTAAATTAATGATGATTTTATATAATTAAATAAAAATCTAACATTAATTAGTCTGACAGAATATATACATTGATCAAGATCTTATTAATGACAAACTCTAAATTTTTAATTTAATTAAATTAAACCATTTTATTTGATTTTCGAATACAAAGTGCCAAAATTTAAATTCAATTAGTCTTTCCACTAAACAATCATTCAATCTTTCATTTGTTTCTCTTATATGAGGTATTGCAGACATCTATTTTATTTTTCCAGGTGAATGCAATTTCATGCAACTTTTTTGAAGAATATATGGTAATGAAATGATTGGTCTAATAATGAAATTTACTTACATTACTTTTGAGGTTATTCGCCTTCTCACAAGAATTAATCTGTCTAGACCATCTTTTTCCTGTCAATATCTCAATGAGCATAACACCAAGACTATACATATCAGATTTTGTAGAGAAATTCCCAAAGAAACGATATTCCGGAACCATGTAGCCGCTATTAATGCCGCAAAACCATGTGATTAGAAAGAATGAACAGTTGGTCGAAAATTAGAAATGTACTTTTGAGACAATTAGTGTGCAAATTAGAGCTAAGTCGAACAGAATTACCATGCGCGCAATTATGCCCACGATCTAAGATCTTTGGGTTTGTTATTTGTTTCTTATTAAACCCTAACTCTTTTAATATCAATAGCTTATTAATTATTATTTAAGCGGTTCAAATAATGGTAAGCAATAAAACCCTAACCCTATTATGAATAAAAGAGGATTCAGCCAATCAGTAGATCGACTCGAACCTCTTTCTTTTAATTATTTAGAATCCACCCAAGGAAGGTTTAACCCTAAACATATTTAACCTTAAATTGTATATATTGTTATTTAAGTGATTTAATTTTAACCTTAAATTTAACCACGGATTTCATCAAAAGGTCATTGATCTTGGCCGTGGGCGAAGGTTTGTTTTCTTATAAAGCTCTATATAATTATAAATAACACATAGGTCATTTTCAAATTACCAAAATTGAGAAGAGGCGGTTGCCCTTCCTTGCCCTATGTTGATACGTCACTGTATATATCATCTTTACCCAATTCCACCATATTCTAAAAAGTGACAGTAAAAATATAATACGTACCTAGTTCCAACAATATTTATAGTTGTACATTCTCGAGTTTGGTTTACATCAAAATACTTAGAAATTCCGAAATCTGAGATCTTCGGTGTCATATTTGAATCCAACAAAATATTTTCCGGCTTTAGATCGCAATGGAATATCTTGAGTCGACTATCTTCGTGAAAATATCGAATGCCTTTAAGAATTCCATCAATTATATTCAATCTTGAGTTCCAATTTAATACTCCCATAGAAGGTGTAGGATCTGCATTAAAGTCATTAAAAACATAATGAGTTAGGGTTAGTATATTATTCGAAAAGATATGTTCATAGAAAATAGACAAAAGTATCACCAAATAGATGTTTCTCCAAACTTCCATTGGGCATGTATTCATAGACAAGTAACATTTCACCCCTCTCAATACAATACCCATATAAGCTCACTAGGTTTTTGTGTTGAAGCCCAGCAAGGAGATTGACTTCTTTTTCCAATTGATCTGGTCCTTGGAGAGAATCTTTGTCGATCAATCTTTTTACTGTAATTTCTTGATCATCTAGAATTCCCTACACATATAAATTATGGATCATAACAATCACAGAAATCTATTTCAATCATATATAAAATCGGCACACTTCAGGTGCGCCAAAGTTCAAAACACTATGGTGCGTCAAATAAATCTGACCTGTTTGTTCTTGTTTTATTAAACACTGACCAAATAGATATGATCGAATGTACAAGGCATAGTTCAATACATAGGTAGTGTGAGTGACAATAAAAGGATTGTTGGATTAAACAACAATGGGTTAGATCGGTTCGACGCACCATGGCGCACCAAATTACCTTGTACACGAATCCAAATCCACCTTGCCCAATCTTATTCTCTTGGGAGAAGTGATTTGTGGCTATTTCAAGATCCTCAAATTTCATAGAAAGATATTCGACATTTTTGACCAATTTTTTATCCTCGTTTAGTAATCCTTCATAATAACAAATTTAATATCATGACATCAAAATAGATAGATATTAAATGAAAATATTTTGTAAACCTCTTTCATCGATTTTGTCTTTTTTCTTTCGCCATATTCTAAAACCAATCAATGATAAAATCAAAGTCAAACCCATAACTAAGCTGGCTACGATGATGATAATTTTCCAGGTGGATAACTTATTTCCTAGAGAAAGAGAGAAAGTGAGAAAAAGCATGGAAAATTAATTAGTATCTTGGGCGCGTAATTTTTTTATATACCTTCATTGTCGTCGGATATTTCCGGTGGTGGTGATGGTAGCGGTGGTGGTGATGATGGTGATGGTGGTGGTGGTGATGATGGTGATGGTAGTGGTGGTGGTAGGCTAGGTTTGTTATAGAAAAGCTTATTTTCGTATCTTAAGAAACAACTATACCCTATAGATAAAAAACCAGCGCTGAAACCAGCGTATTCCGGGAGATCTTTAACATGATAATTTAGGCATCTTTTGCACTGTTTGGTTGAAAGATCTGGTATACACTGGAGTAGTCCAAACACACTTAAATCTGAAGAGACGGAATCTTCTTCAGCAGCAAAGAATTTAGGGGACGACGTGCCATTTGTTGCTTCGACTAAGAGTTTGGAAATCAACTTTTCCCTTACCTTGTTGAATTTTTCTTGGTTGACTTTTGTAATATTATTTATACTTTTCCTTGATTCTTCTTCCCCCACCATTTCTCCTATGAAGCTTTCATTGCCGTAGTGGAGATAGCAATGATCATAAAAGACTGCAGCATTTTTCATGTAGGGGCAGAGTTTGCCGATTTCACTGATGGCATGTTGAATGCAAGGACTGCAACCTTGGGGAAGTTCGAGATCACCTCTACACATGGCAAGTCCGTGGACGTCATTGGTTCTGTTGACCTATTGTAACAGTTAACTAACCATAAGTGGTTAGAGTAATTATATTAGTTAAGAATCACTAGAAATAAGTGTATAAATATAGAACCTATGAATCAATAAAGATCATCAAGTTTTCCACCATTCCACCTGAGTTTCTTCTACTCCCCTCATCTGGGTTCTTCTATTCCTCGCCTAACACCGATATGGTATCATCGACAGGCAATCCTAATTCTGCTACAGCAAATCACGACGCTGGAAATTCGTCCGCTTCATCAACGAAGATCGTAATGGTGAAGCATATGAAATGTGTCACCCTAGATGGGGAGAACTATTTCTGTTGGAAGGCCCAATTCTCGGCATTACTCCGAGGATATAGGCTGCTTGATTATGTGGAAGGGAGGGTGAGCATTGCTGAAAACTCTCTCGCTGAGCAGCAAGATCAGCTAATTCTTAGCTGGCTGTTATCGACCATCTCCGCGTCGATTCTTCCCCAAGTGGCTGCGCTCACCACATCAGCATCGGTATGGGAATCTCTCCGCCAAATGCACAACTCCGACTCGGAAACGCGGATCCTCAATCTGCGATTTCAGTTGCAATCCATCAAGAAAAATAATCTGCTGGTAAAAGAATATCTAAAGAACATTTCCGTCCTCAAGGATAAATTAGCCGATGCAGGTGAAAAAATGAAAGACTCACATATCATTCTTATCGCACTCGTAGGGCTAGGACCGGAGTTCCAACCATTCGTCACCTCCATTACAACTAGATTCGATCATGCTATGACATTCTCCACACTGCAACAACTAATGATCGACCATGAGATGCAGATCGCGCTGGCTCCGGGAACGATTGAAGTGAATGTCGCCGCAAATCTGATCGCGCCAAACTAGACTTCACACCAGATCGCGCCAAATCAGATTTCTCACCAAGGAATTAGCCGTGTCAAATTTGTTCAAAAAGGGGCATGGAGCCCTAAATTGTTACAATAGGGTAAATTTCATCTGTTACCCTCCTAAACACAACAGGACTTTAACACCCTTGGGCTTACCACCACAAAATTCACATCCGAAGGCTAACATCGCTATCAATCGCGGTCCAATGTCTATGTGGTACCCAGACTCTGGGGCAACCACGCATATTACAGGGGCAGGTATGCTAATTCAGAATTCATCTCCTTACAATGGTAATTCATCGATCATACTTGCTAATGGAGATACTATGCCTATATTGCAATCGGGAAAATCAAAGTGTAATAATAACAACCTTCTACTAGATAATTTACTTTTAGTACCGAATACTACAAGAAATTTATTATCTGTCCAGAAATTATGTGAAGATAACAAAGTATATGTTGAATTTGACAAACAGAGTGTCAAAATACGGGAAATCGACACTAAAAGAATTCTAGCTGAAGGATGTGAGGAGAATGGATTGTATTGTTTACCACTGGAGATTGACAAGAATAAAGAAGTACTCTCGGCGGTGACGGGAGACCGATGGCACGCTCACCTTGGCCATTTACATACTAGGGCAGTTAAAGATTTAGTTGATAAAAATCTCATTTCAATTTCATCTCAAAAATTTTCGAACTGTGAACCATGTATTGTTTCTAAAAGTCATACCATGCATCATAAAAACTCAAAGTCTGTGTATACACAACCACTTGAAATCGTTTACGTAGATATTTGGGGACCGGCACATGTAATTTCTTCAGAAGGGTACCGGTACTATGTAAATTTCGTCGACGGTGCAACAAGTTTTAATTGGGTGTTTCCTCTTATCAGAAAGTCAGATATAGGTGAAGTTTTCCAAAAATTTAAAAAGTGGGCCGAACTCCAAAGTGGACGACCAATCAAGAAACTTCAAAGTGACAACGCTTTAGAATTCAAAAAATTGTCAAACTCACTTGAACAGATTGGAATTGAACACCGGTTTTCATGTCCTTACAGCCATCACCAAATGGGTTCGGTAGAACGGAGACATCGACATCTAGTCGACACGGCAATCACACTACCACAACAAGCTAAAATGCCCATGGAGTTTTGGGACTACGCGGTACTAACCACAACATACTTGTACAATCGCAACCCAACAAGGATACTGGTCGGAAAATCACCATTCGAGTCATTATTTGGCAAAAATCCAAACTACGAGTTTTTGGGTCAAAATGTTTCCCATGCTTCAGACCATATCGAAATAATAAACTCGAGCCAAAATCAACTCCATGCATTTTTCTTGGTTACCCTCAGAAACAAGAAGTGTACTTCTGCTTTGACCCTCATACCTGGCGGTTATATTCCTCAACGGATGTTACATTCTTGGAAGAAGACTTCACTTTAAATAAAATATTATGGAAGGACAAAAATGAAAATATTTCAAAAGAACAAGTCACCTTAACGTCACCGCCACTTCTCAACCAGTCACACCCGATTGCGCAAACTTCTTAACCCGCGGATCCGGTTAGAAATCCAGAAGAGACACCCGAAGCCTCAGCAGAATCCAACTCGGGTCTCCAAAGTGATCAATTTTCAACTTCTTCCCTTAATGACTTAATAAACGATGATATAACAATCTCCGACGAAACATCATCGGTAGAAGCCAACGAAGCTCCACGTCGCATGGTAACCAGGGCAGCAAGAGGTATACACAAGACAAATCCCCGCTACGCACTATCGGTAGCAACCACCGATACGGTAATTCCCAGATCGGTAAGGTCAGCCTTATGTCATCCCAAGTGGAAGGCGACCATGGAAGATGAGTTTCAAGCATTAAAAAGAAACGAAACTTGGTCATTAATTCCCCGAAATAACAAAGACAACATAATCAATACGAAATGGATCTTCAAAGTAAAACAAAAAGAAGATGGCTCAATCGACTGTTTTAAAGCGCGATGGGTGGCAAACGGTCTACGACAAATTGAAGGAAGCGACTATACGCAAACTTTTAGCCCGGTAGTAAAGGCAAATTCCATACGAGTGGTCTTGTTGTTAGCAGTCACAAATAATTGGAAACTAAATCAAATCGATATTTCCAACGTCTTTCTACACGGGAGACTCGACGAACGGATAGTTGTATCTCAACCGGCAGGATTCGAGGATAAAGATTACCCAGATCACGTATGCCTATTG
The DNA here is from genome assembly GCA_001185155.1 of Zostera marina. NCBI lineage: Eukaryota > Viridiplantae > Streptophyta > Magnoliopsida > Alismatales > Zosteraceae > Zostera > Zostera marina. Next base: position 2,092,889 of record LFYR01000981.1, on the reverse strand, counting down.
AAAAAGTCATTGTATGGGTTAAAGCAGTCTCCGAGAATGTGGTACAAACGTCTTTGAGATTTTTTAATAAATTTTGGGTTCAAAGAAAGCGTTACAGATTCGTCACTATTCATATTACACAAAGAACAACATATTACACTATTATTCGCCTACGTGGATGATATTGTGCTCACAGGTTCATCAAAAGAACTGGTAAATGAAATCATTGAAAATCTATCAAATGAATTTCCGGTCAAAGACTTAGGAATACTTAATTACTTCTTGGGTATACAAGTACGAAGAACAGAAGAGGATATATACTTATCATAACAGCAATACTTAATAAATCTGTTAAGTAGGCACAATGTAACAAATCACAAACCATTACCAACTCCAATGGTACCAAATCAGGACCTACGATCCGAAGAAGCTAGAACCGTTAAAAGACGGAAAAGAATACATGCAAATAGTGGGTTCACCACAGTACCTGACACTCACTAGACCAGACATCCAGTTCGCGGTGAACAAGTTAGCTCAATTTATGAGCGCTCCAACTCCATTACACCAAATAGCCTTAAAGAAAGTCTTACGGTACCTATCAGGCACGCAAAATTTGGGGATTGCACTACGCAAAGTTAAGAATTTCTCAATCATCAGCTATTGCGACGCCGATTGGGGGGGATACAACATACCGCAAAAGCCAAACGGGGATATTAATATATGTCGGAAACACGCTAGTCTCCTGGTCATCAAGGAAACAAACCATATTAGCCCGTTCCAGCACCGAAGCTGAGTATAGTGCTATTGCATCAACGGTAGAAGAAACGGAAGGAATAAAATCATTGTTGCTGGAATTGGGTGTTACAGTTCCCGGACCAATTCATGTGCTAAGCGACAACCAAGGGGCAGCATTCATTGCCAACAATCCTATATGTCATAGTAAACTCAAACATGTGGCAATGGACCTCCACTTCGTCCGAGAAAAGACAGAAAGCGGGACCCTGTAGGTACAACACGTAGCTGGGAAAGATCAAAAAGCCGATGCTCTCACAAAATCACTCCGGCCTAAGCCATTTCTACTTCTACGAGACGAACTAGTTGAAGCACCTCCAAACAAGTTCGAGGAGGCGTATTGTAACAGTTAACTAACCATAAGTGGTTGGAGTAATTAGTTAAGAATCACTAGAAATAAGTGTATAAATATAGAACCTATGAATCAATAAAGATCATCAAGTTTTCCACCATTCCACCTGAGTTTCTTCTACTCCCCTCATCTGAGTTCTTCTACTCCTCGCCTAACACCGATATGACCGAATTGGAAATATCAGTCGAATAACCGGTTCCCGGGTGTCGTTGTTGAAATTGCAATCTGGAATCACATATTGAGAAAAATAGGCAGTGGAAGATGGCAGAAGAATGAATAAGAGGATAAACAGAAGGCTGGTTATAGATGTTTGTGAATTCATGGCCGAGGTTGTTTGGAAAATACGAGATGAAGAGATCTGAATTGTATGTGAATATCTATATATATCTAATAACTGGGGATGAAGTTTTCATTACAGAGAATCATTTATGAGACTATGTCAATGTTTTCTTCCAGCATATATTACAAACTAGCTATGCATGAACACACACAAAATATTGATTCAGATTTAAATATTTTAAAATCTCAGAAATAGATAAAATATACCAAGGTTTGTTAATTAAATGACATGTATTATATTTCAAACATAAAGTCAAGAACAATCTCAAACTATTCTGAGAATAATATATTAAACAATCTCAATCTCAAACATAAAATTCAAACATAAAGCCACTATATTTCCGGTGGTGGTGATGGTGGTTGGGTAGGTTTGGTATAGAAAAGCTTATTTTCGTATCTTAAGAAACAACTATACCCTATAGATAAAAAACCAGCACTGAAACCAGCGTATTCTGGGAGGTCTTTAACATGATAATCTAGGCATGTTTTGCACTGTTTGGTTGCAAGATCTGGTATGCACTGGAGTAGTCCAAACACACTTAAATCTGAAGAGACGGAATCTTCTCCAATAGCAAAGAATTTAGGGGACGATGTGCCATTTGTTGCCTCGACAAAGAGTTCCGAAAACAGTTTTTCCCTAACCTTGTAGAATTTTTCTCGGTTGACTTTTGTAATATTATTTATATTATACCTTAATGTATGATTTCCCACCATTTTATCTGGTCCTTTGAAGGTTTCATTGCCGTAATAGAGATAGCAATGATCATAAAAGACTGCAGCATTTTTCATGTAGGGGCAGAGTTTGCCGATTTCATTGATGGCATGTTGAATGCAAGGACTGCAACCTTGGGGAAGTTCGAGATCACCTCTACACATGGCAAGTCCGTGGACGTCATTGGTTCTGTTGACCGAATAGGAAATAGCAGTCGAATAACCGGCTCCCGGAGTGGAGATATTTAGCCTTTTAAGCAGATCCTTGAGCATATGTTGATATTCAGAGTTTTCTGTGTAGGTGTTGTTGTTGAAATTGCAATCTGGAATCACATATTGAGAAAAATAGGCAGTGGAAGATGGCAGAAGAATGAATAAGAGGATAAACAGAAGGCTGGTTATAGATGTTTGTGAATTCATGGCCGAGGTAGTTTGGAAAATACGAGATGAAGAGATCTGAATTGTATGTGAAGATCTATATATCTAATAACTGGGGATGAAGTTTTCATTACAGAGAATCATTTATGAGACTATGTCAATGTTTTCTTCCAGCATACATTACAAACTAGCTATGCATGAACACACACAAAATATTGATTCAGATTTAAAGATTTAAAAAATCTCAGAAATAGATAAAATATACCCAAGTTTGTATCTATTGTTAATTAATAGACATGTATTATATTTAAATTTTCAAACATAAAGTCAAGAACAATCTCAAACTATTCTGAGAATAATATATTAAACAATCTCAATCTCATTTTTTTTTTGCCACTATCTGTAAAATCTCAAACTTTATAATACATTAATAATCAAATCAAAAAGAATAATATATTAAAAAAACAAATCTTTGGTAACTTAGATCTAAATTAATTCATTTAAAATAGGATAATTATCTTAGATAACCCAATATTTCTTGTTTGGAAAATACTAGATGAAGAGATCCAAATTGTATGTGAAGATCTATCTAATAACTGCGGATGAAGTTTTCATTTCAGAGAATCATATATGTCAATGTTTTCTTCAGATTTAAAGATTTAAAAAATATCTGAAATAGATAAAATATACCTTAGTTTGTATCTATTGTTAATTAATAGACATGTATTATATTTAAATTTTCAAACATAAAGTCAAGAACAATCTCAAACTATTCTGAGAATAATATATTAAACAATCTCAATCTCATTTTTTTTTTGCCACTATCTTTAAAATCTCAAACTTTATAATACATTAATAATCAAATCAAAAAGAATAATATATTAAAAAAACAAATCTTTGGTAACTTAGATCTAAATTAATTCATTTAAAATAGGATAATTATCTTAGATAACCCAATATTTCTTGTTTGGAAAATACTAGATGAAGAGATCCAAATTGTATGTGAAGATCTATCTAATAACTGGGGATGAAGTTTTCATTTCAGAGAATCATACATGTCAATGTTTTCTTCAGATTTAAAGATTTAAAAAATATCTGAAATAGATAAAATATACCTAAGTTTGTATCTTTTGTTAATTAATTGACATGTATTATATTTAAATTTTCAAACATAAAGTCAAGAACAATCTCATTGAAGTTTACCACTATCTTTAAAATCTCAAACTTTATAATACATTAATAATCAAATCTTTAGTAATATTGGTAGTTTCGTTTACCGTGTTATAATTTAAAAATAAGGTTGATTTTTGTTTATTGATTGTGTAAATTAATTCATTTAAAATAGGGTAATTATCTTATATCATTGGTAGCCATTTTAATCGACTTGAGAAATTTAAATATCTCCGAAACTAGGTATGCATGAAAACCCAAGTTTCCATTGTTAATTGTTATGTATTGTATTTCAAAATCAATCTCATTTTAAAATCTCTCACTATATAATGCATTAAGGGAAAACCAATTAGTGGTAAAAGAAGCTCGCCGCCATTTGATTTATCAATAAAACCTATGAGGTATTATTTAGGACAAAAGTACTAGCATGAAAGATAATTATAAATTCTTTTTTCATAAATTTACAGAGGTGCCACTAGTTAACGTTTTCGATATTAATTAAAACCTAAAATCCCAACTGTCGATTTTCCAACGAAGTATTAGAAACGGAACCAGAAGAGGAAATATTAGAAGGAGATTAGGAGACTTGGAAGGTGTAGAACAAATAGAGGAAGATAACGCGAGAGTTAAAGGAAGAGTCGGAGATCGTCATGGACCCTAGATCTGGTCAAAGTGTTGAAGTGGAACCCTTTGAAAACTTGAACCCAATTTGTTTGTTATCCAATATTTGAGGTTAAAAAACCTAGTCGTTTGCTGACTAAGGAGGAGTTAGAGACTCTCTCTATATTTCCCTAGTCGTTTGCTGACTGGGGAAGTTCTATTCAACTTGAAAAAAATAAAAGAACAACTTTGTACGTCATCAGCGACACATTTAACCCCCAACAAATGTTCGTAAATCTCTGCGATAGTGAAACACTGGCGTGTAGAAGGATCTCGCTCATTAACTTCAGCACCGGAAGTACGTGAAAGTGTTTAAAATATAAAGCGTGAATGGCTTGAAAGCCCGGTGGTGGTGCAGAAGCCGGGCTACAAGTGGTACAAAAATATTTCAAGTCTCCAGACACTCACGTCCTCAGCAGAAGAGACTTCACTTGAAAGCGCATGCATACGCTCAAAACATGGGAATACCCATTAGTAGGGAGAGGGGTGCACGCGAAAAAACTAATTTAATCGAGCCTGGAGTCGCGGGACCTATTAATCTCAGATGGGTAAATGATATGCCAAAATTTCGCAGAAAATAAACCCAATGGGGTCCACCTTATCTGATGCGAAGAGGTCACGGTGGAGCGAGAATTTCAGATGGAGGCGGGGAGAAATTGGAAGGAGACGGGAATAACACTACAAAAAACCAGCGCAGTTCTGGCGGCAAATTCCGGCGGCCTGGCCGCCGGTATAATGGTTCCTGGCGGCCAAGCCGACGATATTCCATCGTTGGAAGTAATGTCATCGGAATTGTGAAATACCGGCGGTTTGGCCGCCGGCAAAAAATTGTGGATTCCGATTTTAACAGAAATTGTCCCGGCGGCCTAGTCGCCGACATTTTTTTTGAA
>LFYR01000981.1:2051033-2077349 GCA_001185155.1 Zostera marina | reverse complement strand
AAGTAACGGCTGGGAGTCGGCGATTCAGGTATGGGAATCGCCGATCCAGAGGTTCAATCGCCGACTCCCCATGAGCCTAGTGGCAGCCTACCAGAGCTGTCCACGAGGCCTAGAGTTGGCGATTCCCCCCTGGAGTCGGCGACTTGGTAGTCCCAATCGGCGACTCCCAAGTGTTAGCTTGAGCTCTTGACGTAGACACGTGCTCCGCACCGTGGAAGCCTTTCCGGGGGTCCGGCATATAGCAACGGAACCCTATTCCTTGTCGAAGGGCGTTGCTGGGAGTGACTGACGTGTTCAGGCATGTCTCACCAAACGTTATGTAAAAAACGTGAACAGAATGTCATAGATTCGTCGGCCAGATATTTTTCTGCAATCGACCCTTCAGGATGACTACGGGTCCGAACGTATTTTTTCAAAATCAATAGATATCTTTCAATTGGATACATCCATCGATAATGAACTGGACCAGCCACTTTCGCTTCACTTGCAAGATGTACTACTTGTATTTTAGTATGCCGGCGGCCAGGCCACCGGATCACTTCTTCCCGACCGTTGGGGAAATTGGAGCTGGCGGCCAGGCCGCCGGATAACTTCTTCCCGACCGTTGGTGAAATTGGAGCTGGCGGCCAGGCTGCTGGTATTTTTTACAAAAAAATATTCCGTCGGCCTGGCCGTCAGCTAATTTCTCTCATTTACGAGAGAAAATTATGCAGGCGGACAAGTGTAACCTTCCGTCGGCCTGGCCGCCGGGAGATGGGCGCCAGAACTGCGCTGGTTTTTTGTAGTGTAATGAGATACTGGATCGTTTATTTAATATGGAGGTAATCGAACATAACAGGGGGCCGTATGTAGGCGGGAAAAGAAAAAGACAAATGCAATCAACAAATGCCGAGGTGGGCTGTTGGAGAATCGCGAGCACGCCGGAGTAGCCGATCCTGGAATAACAGAAAGGGATTAGTTTGGGAAACAGAGAAGTCGGGAAAAAGAGAGGAGAGTGGGGAGAAACGGTTACCAGTAGTGGGAATTCAATGGGTAAAATAATCTGCCTTTCAAGGAGGGTGAAGGTGCTGCTTTATAGCTTGAGTGAGGGGAAGCTCGGCTGGTGGAGGCGCTGTTGTGGGCCGAGCTACTAGTCCGGGCTGGACTACATCAGTCGACCACTCCCCGGAGGCATTTGTCCACAAATGTGGAATATGGCCGGCTGTTGGTGCACAGAACTTCGTCAAGTCTTTGACATTGAATGTCGACGAAATTCCCAAGTCGTCCGGTAATTCTATGATGAAGGCGTTGTCATTGACTTTTTCCTTAATTTGGTACGGCCCGTAACGACGGTCTCGTAGCTTTGCATTCCGGCCTGCCGGAAATCGTTCTTTCCTCATCCTTATCATTACCCAATCACCAACTATCAAGTCTGCCTTCTGTCGGTGACAATCTGCCTTTTCTTTGTATTTAATTGTGTTTCGTTCTATTTGTGCGATTGCTTCTTCTTGTGTTGTTTGGATTTTGTGGAGTAGTTCCTCCACCCCATGGATGAGCTGGTCACTTACTACTAGGTCTGTAACTTGCTTTGGAACGATCCTGATGGTACCCCTAGTCCATCAGCCCAGGCCCATGCGAGAGTCCAGAATCGAGGCCCAGTAAAGTGAATAAAAGAGGAAGACCCAGACCGCCCGACGGGTTTTAGCCCGGGTGGGTCGACCAGGCCGATCCACCGGCCCGGACGGTTATTTCCCCAATGGTTGCATCCCAAACTTGTCGGGTCGGATCTTAGTCCGAGAAAGCAAGGTCCAGGAACCGGTAGGAAACTGTATAAATACTCCTAGGGGTGAAGTGTAGAGGAGGGAGAAAATATTTGTTACTTGTAATACCTTATACTATACTATACGATCAGTGTATATCTTATACTATAAGATCAAATCCCATATACGATTTGGAAAGGGCTCTTTCCGGTAGTTCGGTTCTTCAATGCGTTGTAAGCAAATTCAGCCATTGCTAATATTTGCTCCAACCCTCTCGGATTCTGATCAACCAATGCTCGTAGTAAATTGCCTACGGAACGTGATGAAGCCCTCCATTATGCTACCAGTAGGCTCGCGGGGTTGCGAGGAGGGCCGGAGGCTTTGGAGTCCACGACGCACGCTCTACGTCAAATACCTGCAAAAGTGGAGGGGAGTCGGCGACTCGGGCTCCTTAGTTCTCTGGTTAGGTGTGTGTCAAGTGGGAATGATCTGGGAGTAGAGGACATCCAAGGACCCCTTTTATAGAGTCCTGGGGGATGTTTCCCCATTCATTAGTGTGGGGCCCACTCCATTATGGTGCCCAATTAAGGGTGCCATAATAACGTGGGCCCTCCCAAGTAACGGTTGAGAATCGGCGACTCAGGTATGGGAGTCTCCGATTCAGAGGTGGAGTCGCCGACTCCCTTGTGGTCAGGTCCTCGGTCTAGCAGACCCGAGTGCCCTTTCTGGAGTCGGCGATTCACCCCTGGAATCGGCGACTTGGTAGTCCCAGTCGGCGATTTTCAGGTGTTGCCTTGAGTACTTAACGTAGATACTTCCTCCGCATTGTGGAACTCTCTGGGGGTCCGGCATAAAGCGACGGAACCCTAGTCCTTGTTGAAGGGCGTTGCTGGGAGTGACTGACGTAATCAGGCATGTCTCACCAGTACTCCCCCTGAAGAGAGCACAAGAAACACACGTGTACCGCCAGTATCCCCCCCCAAGCAAGGTGATTCGCATCAAGGCCAAAGCGACAAGATGGGATTGAGTCATTGCACTTACAGCGACACAAATGACTCCGCGTGATCCATGCACTATCAGATGGATTGATTCACTATCAGAATCTAGTTCCAGGCCAACGGAATTACATGTTTATAGTCCTACTCTGATCAGGAGCGACTTTTGCTGTGGATTTTGGCCGAAGCGACAGAATGCGTGGATTCACTATTAGAATCTGATTCTGGACGAAGCGACAGAATGCGTGGATTCACTATTAGAATCTGATTCTGGCCGAAGCGACAGAATGTGTGGATTCTGGCCGAAGCGACAGAATGCGTGGATTCTGGCCGAAGCGACAGAATCTAGTTCACTATCAGAACTGATTTTTATAGTCCACCCTGATCAAGAGCGACTTTACGTCCGCAACGACGGTTACCCCATAGGCTAAAGCGCAAGATGGGTCGAGATCATTAAGGCCAAAGCGACAAAATGATCTCCAAGTGTATCAAGGCCGAAGCGACAAGATAGAAGAATTATTGAAGCCAAAGCGACAACATAATTCTTGGTCCATTAAGTCCAAAGCGACAAAATGGACCTGGATCTATTAGGGCCAAAGCGACAAAATAGATTGACTCACTATCAGAGTCTGGTTCACTATTAGAACCTTTTCTGCAAAAAAGAAAACATCCTACAAAACAACTAGATCAGTCCAAAGGATATACTTATTGATTTACTGACCTTGCCGTGTGGAGCTGCCTCTCATGCTGCTCCTCCTTATGCTCAATAAATCCTTGATTGATCTGGCCGAAGCGACAGATCTATCATGCTCAAAAATGTGACAGCTTTTGGCCGAAGCGACAGAAGTGTCGGGAGAACTTATGATACTCCCCTTGGGTTTCGACGACTTCTGGCCGAAGCGACATAAGTGTCGGGAAGAGCTTGTGATACTCCCCCCTTGAGATCATTAAGGCCGAAGCGTCAAAATGACCTCTGGTCTATCAAGGCCGAAACGACGAGACAGACCGACTCACTATTGGAGTCTGACTCACTATCATAGTCTGGTTCATTATTAGAACCTGGTTCACTATTAGAACCTTTACTGCATAAAAGAAAACATTCTGCAAAACAATTAGATCAGTCCAAAACGCATGGAATCCATAAAGTTAATCAACCTCTCTTCTAGCGCAGGAGTTAGGTTCACTCCCCCATTTCATGGGAGTGATGAGGGCACCTTATGTGTCGATAGTGGTATATTGGTGGTTGGTATAGTACAGGAACCAACCCTCCTACCAGAAGCTCCTACCTCAGTAGCAATGGCGAGAGCATTCCTTTTATGATCCTTAGTAAAGGAGCCATAAATGGGATATTGGGTTGAAGCAACAGACTACGAGTGGAAGTTCTTCCGAAGTGTCGGAAGCTATGGGTAGGTGCCTGCCCCCCCGGGTGTCACAAAATAGAAAATATTTTGTATAATATTTCTTTGTTGTTTTGTGACCCCCTTGAGCAGTACTACTAGTCTCCAAAGTTTGAAATTAGCAAAAAAAAATTTGGAATTTTTCTGCAGAAAATCGTGCCGCCGGAGGTCGTTTTTGGGATGCCTGTTTAGATCTATCCCAAAAAAGATTCCTTGCACTGTTGGGAAATTCTGCCTTTTTGTACTCGTAAAAAAAACTTTTTTCACGTGATGTGTGGTCGTAGAATCCCAAAATCAGATCTGGGTATTCCGGAGGTGGACCAACAAAATCATTGGAAGTGAAAAAAGGCAAAAAGCCCCAGCAACATAATCACTTTTTTTTTACCGAAACGACGAGGATTGGTCACAAAGCGATGGATTTCCGTATCAGTCAAAGAGTTGGGCTATGAGTGGTCTTATTCAGCCAAAGCGATAAATGAAGACGGTGACCGAATCGACAATTCAATTGTGGGAATCGCCTACTTAGTGTGGGAATCGGCGATTCAATTGTGGAAATCGCCTACTCAGTGTGGGGATCGTAGATTCAAGTGGAAATCGACGATTCAGATGAGGATAGGTGATTTTCTATGAAAAATCCAACCTATGTGAAAGTGTGGTCTTATTCAGCCGAAGCGATGAATGAAGACGATGACCGAATCGACAATTCAAGTGTGGGAATCGTCCACTTGTGGGAGTCGGCGACTCAGTTGGGAATCGTCGATTCGAGTGGGAATCGACGACTCAGATGAGGATAGGTGATTTTCTATGAAAAATCCAACCTATATGGAAGTGAAAGTACCAGAGCAAAAGGCATTGACAACACTTGCTCAAAAAGCTAAAGGAATCGGCGACTCCCTATGTGGAGTCGGCGATTCAACTTATGGCCTTTTTGAACCAAGCCGTGGACAGCACTCTTAGCTACCAGAATAACCCGCAGTCGGCGACTCACTAGGTGGAGTCGGCGATTGCCTGTGTGAATCGGAGATTTCTTGACATAAAGTCAGCGATTCACCCTAAGGGAATCGAGCCGAACTTTGCGAAAAAAAATTCACGATTACGACGGGATATCGTAGTTCGATAGTCCCACAGACGGCGGCAGCTGATGAAGCATGAAATCTGCTACCAGTAGGCTCGCGAGGTTGCGAGGAGGGCCGGAGGCTTTGGAATCCACGACGCACGCTCTACCTCAAATACCTGCAAAAGTGGAGGGGAGTCGGCGACTCAGGTGTGAGAGTCGGCGACTCGGGCTCCTTAGTTCTCTGGTTGGGTGTGTGTCAAGTGGGAATGACCTGGGAGTAGAGAACCCCCAAGGACCCGTTTTATATGGTCCTGGGGGACGTTTCCCCATTCATTAGCGTGGGGCCCACTCCATTATGGTGTCCAATTAAGGGTGCCATAATAACGTGGGCCCTCCCAAGTAACGGCTGAGAATCGTCGACTCAGGTATGGGAGTCGCCGATTCAGAGGTGGAGTCGCCGACTCCCTTGTGGTCAGGTCCTCGGTCTACCAGACCCGAGTGCCCTGTCTGGGGTCGGCGATTCACCCCTGGAGTCGGCGACTTGGTAGTCCCAGTCGGCGATTCCCAGGTGTTGCTTTGAGTACTTGACGTAGACACTTCCTCCGCATTGTGGAACTCTCCGGGGGTCCGGCATAAAACGACGGAACCCTAGTCCTTGTTAAAGGGCGTTGCTGGGAGTGACTGACGTAATCAGGAATGTCTCACCAAAACGGTTTACCACCTCTGTGAGTCCATCCGTTTGAGGATGTCCTGCCGTGCTGAATTTCAGTGTCGTGTTGAGTCTCTTCCATAAGGTCCTCCAAAATTGACCCACGAATTTCGGGTCCCGGTCTGATATAATGATAGAGGTAGGCCATGTAGTCTTACTATTTCTTTCATGAAGATCTCCGCGATCCGAGCGGCGTCGTCACTCTTCTTAATTACACGGAAGGAAGTGGCTCATGCGTGAGAAACGATCTACCACGATGCAAATGGCGTCCTTTCCGAATGATGATCGAGGTAGTCCGGTTATGAAGTCCAATGATAGGTCCTCCCATGGTCTCTCGGGTATGGGTAGTGGAGTGTATAACCCTTTGGCTGGAGTCCCGATTTTTGTTCGTTGACATGCTGGGCAGTGTGTTACGATTTTTTTAACTTCTTTCCTTAACTCCGGCCAGAAGAATCTTTCTTCTACTAGCTGATATGTTTTGTTTATGCCCACATGTCCTCCCAGATTATTACCGTGTAGTTCTCGGATCAGTTGTATTCGTAACTGAGACTTCAGTATGCATAGGCGATGGTCAGCGAAGATGAATTTGTCCTTTATGACAAATCCTTAAAATTGATCTTGTTTTTGTAGCTCTTTCCAGATTGTTCCGATGTCGTTATCCCCCTCGTATTGATTTTTGATATCCTCGATCTTGGGTATCTGTATTTTTGCGTATGTTAAGGTCTCGCCTTTGCGACTTAATGCGTCGTCTACCTTGTAGTTTTGCCCGGGCTTATGTATGATTGTGTAATTAAATCATTGTAGGAACGTGACCCATCTAAAGTGCATGTGATTGTTGGTGGTGGCTGCGTTAACGTCCTTTAGAGCTAGATGGTCGGACCGAACGATGATGTTCTTGTGTAACAGATACGGTTCCCAATTCTTGAATGCTCGAACGACGGTGTATAACTCAATCTCGTACGTATTCCAATGACGGCGGCCCTCCCCTAGCTTCTCGCTATAGAATGCGATCGGGTGACTGTCTTGTGTGAGCATTCCCCCAATTCCGGTGTTGCACCCGTCGCACTCGACGATGAATAGTTTGTTGAAATCCGGTAGGGCTAGTACGGGTGCGATCTTTTTCTTGAGTTCGTTGAAGCTTTGGAGGGCTTCGAGTGTCCAATGGAAGGGACCTTTTCTCAAGCAGTTTGTCATTCCTGCTGCGATTGTGCTGAAGTTGCGTATAAAACGCCGGTAAAATGACGCGAGCCCGAGAAAACTCCGGACCTCGGTGATTGTTCGTGGTTCAGCCCAGTTTTGTAATGTTTCAACCTTTCCTTGGTCGGTGGCTAAGCCTTGGTTACTAACTACGAACCCAAGGAATGTGAGCTTAGTGACTCCAAACACGCACTTCTCCGTGTTTAGCCGTAATGAATTTTTTTCGAGGAGTTGGAGTGATCTCGTGGTCCACGTCACGACGGGGTGGAAGTGCTGCGGTGCTGTCCGGAAGTGATAAATGTGGGTGTAACTTTATAAACTCATTCACCCGTTGTGACTATTGTGACGGCGGGCTTTGGTTCGGGGACCAACGAACCGGGTGGCAATGGTGTTAAAACCAATCTCTTGTTATCGACATTGATGATGATTTGGTTTGTCCTTCCACGGTGGGTGCAATCGGTGTCGAACTGCCATGGACGCCCTAATAATATATGTGCCACATTCATGTCGACAACGTCACATACGATGACGGCTTTGTACTCCCGGCCGATGGACACGGGTACACGACATTGCATAGGGTTGATTGCATAGGGTTGTTATAAGGAGAGAAATTGGGTCGATGGTGATCTGGACGGACGATTGCATAGTCTTCCTCGGAAGAAACCTCCTCCCAAGGCGGAACTCCTTGCGGTCTGTGATTGGCGATGTGGGGTGGTCGGGGGTTGGAAAGTCTGGAATCGTGGAATGGTGTCGGGACTCGTGGAGGGGGGGGTGGGATTGTGGTTGGAATTGGGGATGAAATTGAGGGAGGGGGGGGGAGGTGAGGTGGGTGGTTGAAATTAGGGCTGGGCAGTCGGTACTGTGACATACGGGGGCGGTGTGAGGGACCCGATGAGGACCGATGCGTTGACGGCGGCGAACATCGAGCGGACTTCGGGGCGCTGCTCAACGTACTGTTCTTTCATCAGTTCGGCCATCTTCTTCAGCATTTCCTCTTGAAACGCGATGAGCTCCGAGCGACGGACGTGAGGATCACTCGCCTCTGCCATGGGGACCAGAACACGCTGATGACGGCGTGCGATTTTGCTCTGATACCAGATGATGCGAAAAGGTCACGGTGGAGCGAGAATTTTAGATGGAGGTGGGGAGAAATTGGAAGGAGACGGGAATAATGAGATACTGGATCGTTTATTTAATATGGAGGTAATCAAACATAACAGGGGGCCGTGTGTAGGCGGGAAAAGAAAAAGACAAATGCAATCAACAAATGCTGAGGCGGGCTGTTAGAGAATCGCGAGCACGCCAGCCGATCCTGGAATAACAGAAAGGGATTAGTTTGGGAAACAGAGAAGTCGGAAAAAAGGGAGGAGAGTGGGGAGAAACGGTTACCAGTAGTGGGAATTCAGTGGGTAAAATAATCTGCCTTTCAAGGAGGGTGAAGGTGTTGTTTTATAGCTTGAGTGAGGGAAAGCTCGGCTGGTGGTGGCGCTGTTGTGGGCTGGGCTACTAGCTAGTCCGGGCTGGACTACATCATTATCGTCAAAGGCTAGGGGTCCAGATGCGATAATTTATCATCATTATCGTCAAAGGCTCGAGGTTTGGGCTTCGTCGACCACAGTCCGGTGGCTACGATCTATCTTCATCTCATTCTTAAAATCAAATGAATGAGATGGTCCGACTTCCTCAGGATGATGGACCTTACCATTCTCGTGAAATCGGGCAAAGGGCTCCACCGTAGATGGTTCTTTGTTCATATTCTTTTTCTTTCTTCTCTTTTTTCTTCGGTTATCGTCACCGGAAGATTTACGCTTACGCCTCGCAGTAATTTCTTCAATTATAATCTACTCCTCCTCGAGTAATGGGTGAGAGGTGGGTTCATTAATCACAAGAGGAATCATTAAATCAGTGACTCATCGCAGCAATCGATGATTTCGTTTCGACAAAAGGCCAAATGTACGTTTTGTGCCCACTGGTGCCGCTCATGAATTATATCTGTGCACATGAATTAAATCTGTTAAAAACCCATGCACAATTATCTATGTCATACATAGGAATATGGTTTAGGATATACATGGGAGAGTGAACCATTATATATATAAAATGCTATATACAACTATCTATGTCTTACACAAGTTAAATTTTACATTGCATAGATACTTGAAATACCATGACAAAAGAATAAGACAAGGGGGGACACCCTTCAAAAGATGGTTTCTAAACTATGAACATTGGGAAGTGTCCAAGAATCTAAAATATAAGATCAAGGAGCACGTACCTCTTCCCAAATGAGCTCAAATTATGTGTCAACACACATCTCAAGAGGAAGATCCAATGGTCATCAAGAGTTCTCCTATGCTATAAATACACACCCAAGGACAACACTCAAAGGCAACATACCACGCTTCATTCTTGCCAAAAATCGTCTAAGTATCCAAGAGAGCTCTAGTATTCAAGTCTTCAAGTGTTCAAAGTTTCCAAGGTGTTCTCCAAAGAAAGTGCTCATCTTCTTGCTTCCAACTCTCATTCTATTTCTAACCTTCTTGAGAGTTATTGTTGTGGATCAACCATCAAACATTTTCATTGTGTTTCAAGTGTTGTGAAAAGTTGTCTCAAGAGCAACACTTGTAAGGTTTGTAAGCTTAACCATAAAGCTTAGTTTGGGTTTATAAAGTTTCCTGAAAAATTCTTAGGTTGAATCTACCTTCAAAGATTCGAAGTGGTTGTATATAGTTTCTTGGTAAAACTCTTAGGTTGGATCTACCTGCAAAGATTCAAGTTGGTTTTATAGAGTTTACTGGTAAAACTGCTAGGTAGGATCTACCTGAATAGGTCCAAGGAGATTTTATAAAGTTTTCTGGTAAAACTCTTAGGAGTGATCGACCTAAAAGAAGATCTAAGGTTCGTAAGCGAGGTAGCCTGAAAGCTTACAAAAAGGTTCATAAGCTTCGATTCCTAAAGCTTATATAGTTTTTTTCAATACCTTTAGGCCAGTGAATTACTCTCTTAGCGGACTGGACTAGCCCAAGTTTTGGGTGAACCAGTATAAATTATTCGTATTGATTTTTTTTTCTGCTTATAGTTTATTAACTGTTAAATCAACCGATTAGTAATTATAAATTTATATCACTTCGATCCCTCTTCCTGTTATCAGACCTAGACAGAGGTTAAGTATAAAGCATATCCCTTTTCCTGTTATCAGGTTTAGACAGAGGTTAAATATTTAGCAGTTCCATCTTCCTGTTATCAGGCATAAGACAGAGGTTACTACTTTATATTCAGTTATATTTAAAGTTTATATTCAGGCATAAGACAGAGGTTACTACTTTAAAGTACGGACTATATTCATATATAGTTTTACGTACGAATTAAAAGACCTCCACCTTGATATACAAAGGTTTAACTGTAATACTATTTTCTATATTATCTTGGCTAATTAATATTTTTCAAATATCTTCCACATTAGTTTGAAAAACACGAAAATAGGCTACTACCCCCTATAGCCTTAGGATCACGATCCAACAATATATAGGGTGCACATCAGAGACGCACTGAAAGACGGTCCCCACCAAACCATGATTATCCCAACTCACTTAAAAATCTCCCCTTGTCAATAATCCTACCATCATATCTGAGTATACCAGTCTACCCCTATGATTTATATATATATATATAATATAAAAAATTATGTAAATAAAAAATTACACAAGAAGATTTGATATCAAGATCTCTTCAATAAATTTTATCTAGTCAACCAGCATAACAATCACTCTTATTGTTACAAATTCTTATGGAATTAATTATAAGTATATATTGTAATATCATTCTTTTGTCCTGCTTTTCGATCTATATTTTTCCTAACACAAAACAAAATTAAGTATCAAATACTTATAAAATACTTTTGATCAGGAGCACCACATCAGGGTCTCGATCGTACATGGTTAACCTTTATTCTCTGATTTATTATTAAAACATTGGCTGCTCATTATTGGCTTATTGTAATACTTCAGACTAAAAGTTAGGATGAAACACCTGGACGGGACTACCAAGGATAAATACTTGCCGCGACATCTTATCAACGAGCTACGAGACGAATTCCGGAACTTGACACAGGGTAGTTTGTCGGTTCCAGAGTATGCCACCATGTTCGTGAGATTAGAGGGACAGTACTCAAGTTTTTGTAAGGATGAAGAAGAAAGGGCGAGAAAGTTTGTGTCTGGATTGGATACTAGTATCCGGATGCAAGTCATGGTAGCACGCACAATGATTTTGAAGGAAGCACCTGCATTGGCAAATACCCAAGAGAAGGAAATGAAAAAGAACCTGACCTGGAAGAAGAGTGGAGATGAAAGTGAAGTGCCAAACACTGCAAAGAAACTAAAACTCGGGACAAGAACTTTGACCCCAGCGGTAAAATTATGTGTGCATTGTAGCAAAGCACACGAAAACAAAACTTGTTATCGGTTGACTGGAGCCTGTTTTCGGTGCGAAAAACTAGGTCCAATTGCCAAGGATTGCACCTTAATAGGAAGGGCTACTAGGCAAATCACTCCGGTAGTGGGAGATACGGTGGCTCGTAGAAAATTGGTGAGTGCACAAGCTTTCGCTTTAACTGATGTAGATGAAGAGGTAACTGATGTAATTACAGGTACGTAAAGTTACAAAAAAATAATAATAATAAAAAGTTTCGACTCTGGGGCCTTTTCGACTCCGGGTCAACCCATTCGTTCATCGCTAGCCAATTTGTCCAAAAACTACAATGGTCAACACCACATGAAAAGTACATGAGTTTCGAATTGCAACACCATTGGGAAAAATAACTCAGGTTGGAAAAATCCAAAAAGCAGTCAGCATAGAACTAGAGGGGCGGGTCATGCCTGCCGATCTAGTGTTACTTCCGATGGAGGAATTTGATATAATTCTGGGAATGGACTGGTTGGTCAAACACGATGCGACCATTCATTGCAAACAACACCGAGTTTCAGTGATGAAATCCGGGCAACAGAGGTGGTTCATCCCTTGCCATAAGGATACACAACCACAAACAATACAACTTCAGGACCGTGGAGGTGCGGTGGAATATCTTATAGTAATGAGTATGGTTGTTGGGCTCATAGATAAGGTCAATTTAGAGGAGGTGGAGATAGTCAAGGACTTTGTAGATGTGTTTCCAGAAGGGTTGGGTTACCGCCACCTCGGGAAACAGAATTAAGAATCGAACTAACTCCAGGTGCAGCACCCAAATCAAAGGCACTGTATCGTATGGCCCCATCCGAGTTAAGGAAACTCAAGGTTCAGCTTGAAGAATTACACGACAAAGGATATATCAGACCTAGTGTGTCACCATATGGGGTGCGCCAATTCTATTTGTTAAAAAGAAGGATGGAACGATGCGGATATGTGTGGACTATCGCATGTTGAACCAAATTACGGTCAAAAATCGATACCCGCTACCCCGTATCGATGATCCTTTCGACCAGCTCCAAGGAGCGGCAATATTCTCAAAAATCGATCTCCGGACAGGATACCCTCAACTCAGAATCAGGGAGGAGGACGTAGCTAAAACCGCATTCCGAAGAAGATATGGACATTATGAATTCACCGTGATGCCATTCGGACTAACCAATGCCCCACTGCATTCATGGGACTTATGAATCGGGTTTCAACAAGCAATTGGACAAATTTGTCATAGTATTTTTAGATGACATTTTAGTTTACTCCAAAGACATCGAGTCTCACTGAGAGCATCTCCGGGAAGTGTTAGAAACCTTGAAGAAGAATCGGTTGTATGGAAAATTTTCGAAATGCGTATTCTGGTTGGAAGAAGTAGCATTTCTAGATCATGTGATAACCAAAGAAGGTGTAGCCATCGATCCTGCTAAGGTAGAGGCAGTAAGCTCATGGAAACAACCCACCATTGTTACAGAGATTCACAGTTTCTTGGGATTAGCAGAGTATTACCGAAGATTTATTAAAGATTTCTCCAAAATTGCACTCCTTTGACACAACTCACCTGAAAAGGAGTACGATTTGTGTGGAATGAAAAATGTAAACAGAGTTTTCACAGATTAAAGATGGCATTAATGTCTTCCCCTGTGCTAACACTACCATCGGGGAAAGGGGAGTACGGAGTCTACTGTGATGAATCGGGAAGTGGTTTAGGGTGTGTACTCATACAAAGAGAACACGTGATTGCATATGCGTCACGACAATTAAAGAACCACAAACAAAACTACCCCACTCACGATTTGGAATTTGCTGCAGTAGTAATTGCACTGAAACTGTGACGGCATTACCTGTATGGAGAACAATTTGATGTATTTACAGACCACAAGAGTTTGAGTTACATATTTACACAAGGCCCCCTCAACTTACGACAGAGTTGCTGGTTGGAATACATCAAGGATTACACCTTCACCATATTATATCACCCTGGGAAAGCAAACACGGTAGCATATGTGCTGAGGTGCAAGTGGGAGAGAATAAATATGGCGTGTATGATGATCAGAGAATGGAAGTTAATGGAAGAAGTAATAAATATGAGACCAGTGGTGTCAGTCAAACAAACAGCAGTTCAGGAACACCTACATATTAGTTCGACATTGACTCAAAAAATTAAGGATGTCCAACAACTTTATAAGGAGTCCACAGAATGGTCTTAGGAAACTCTCGGAAGAGATGCTAATCTTACCTATACTCAGGAGGGAGGAGTGTGACTATGAGGTAGGTTATCGGTTCCTCCAGTAAAAGAGTTGTTGAATGAGATTCTGGAAGCAGGTCATTGTTCCAAGTACAACATTCACCCAGGAAGTACACGAAGAGACTTTTAGTGGAAGGGCATGAAGAAGGATGTGGCTGAGTTCGTTTCTAAATGTTTAGTATGTCAAAAAGTAAAAGTGGAACATGGTAAACCAACAGGACTGATGCAACGAATAGAGTTACCAACGTCGAAGTGGGAACATATCGCGATGGATTTCGTCACAGGACTACCCAAAAATCAAAAGGGAAACGATGTTATTTGGGTAATAGTAGACAGATTGACCAAAGCAACATAATTTATCGCTTTTCGAATAAACCTAAGTATGGTGGATATGACTAAGATGTATATTAATGAGGTGATCAGGCTGCATGGGGTCCCAATATCTATATATTATCTCGGATCGAGACCCACGTTTCACTTCGAGATTTTGGAATAGTCTACAAGAAGCCATGGGATCAAAACTCAAGTTAAGCACCGCATTCCATCCTCAAATAGATGGGCAATTAGAGCGCACTATACAAACTCTAGAGGATATGTTAAGAGCATGTGCCATCGATTTCGGCAAGGGATGGGAAGACCAACTGGCCTTAGTGGAATTTTCTTACAACAATAGTTATCATACTAGTATTGGAATGACACCTTTTGAAACTCTCTATGGAAGTCCATGTAGATAACCCTTATGTTGGGCAGAAGTCGGAGAGAAACACATCTTAGGCCCCGACCTGGTAAGAGAATCGAATCAAAATATCACCATCATCAGGAAGAGGATATTGACAGCACAAAGTAGACAGAAGAGTTACGCAGATAATCGACGTCGTGAGCTAACACACCAAGAAGGAGATCATGTATTTTTAAAAGTGTCCCCAACCAAGGGTCACGCGAGATTTGGATTTAAAAGAAAACTCAGCCCACGGTTCATTGGACGCTTTCAGATCTTGGAACAAGTCAGTGAAACCGCCTATCGACTGGCTCTGCCTCCTCAGATGGAAAGTACACAATGTTTTCCATATATCCATGCTAAGGAAGTACATAGGAGACGCCAACCAAGTGCTCAAATACGAAGAGGTGAACCTAGAATCAAACCTGTCTTTGAAAGAGAAACCAGTCAGGATCTTGGAAACCCAAGAACGGAGGCTTCGAGACCGGACAATCACTATGGTGAGGGTACAGTGGGAACACCATAGACCGGACGAGGCAACGTGGGAACACGAAGGAAAAATGAAGACAATCTACCCAGAACTGTTCGGTAATTATGTAAATAAAAAGTTACACAGGGAGATTCGATATCAAGATCTCTTCAATAAGTTTTATCTAGTCAACCAACATTACAATCACTCTTATTATTATAGATTCTTATTGAATCAATTATAACTATATAATTGGATCAATTATAATTAACTTGGAGGGTTAATTAAATTAGATGGACTAAACTCATCTAATGGGCTAGTCGACTAGAGCACACCATGCTAGTTGATTAGGGTTAGGAATGAGAAGAGGTGGAGGCAAATAAGAATCTTGATTAGTTGTCACTAATCAATTAAAAAGAGAGTTTTGAAAATAAATTGAATTAAAACCTCCAATTTAAATTACAAATTTAATGACAATTAAACTAGGAAATAATTCAAAGAAAGGAAATTACAAAGGTTTAAAATAATTTCTAAATTACCCTAGGCAACTTGTAAGATCTTGGGACAAAAATTTAAAATCACTAGTGGATGAGAAACCCTTAGGAAACACTATAAAAGAAAGAGAAGGGAGAAGAAATCAACTAGACCCTTGGTGCATATTGAAGGTAGGCGATTTCTCTCTCCCTATTCCTCTCTTTCTTTTTATGTTGGTTAATTGGTGGTAGGGTTCTCATGAGTGATTATATGGTCAATCCTTAGGTTAAGCTAGGCTCTTGAGGATCTAGGAGAAAGAAGAAGAAATCCAGAAAGAAGGTACGGATTCTCCTACCCTAAATTAAGGTTGGAATAAAAACATGTGGTTAGACCTTTACTCTAACACATATTTTTATATATTGTTCATGTTTTAGTTTCGAAATGATTTTTTTATGATTGTATGATTTAGAATAAATTGTATGATTTTTATGATTGTATGTTTTAGTTTAGAAATTTCATGTCTTAAAGGTTCACTCATAAAAAGTAGGTAATTGCATGTGTAGGTTCATTAATTAAATTGGGGTTTCTTATGCTACTTTAAAATCTTGTAATAAGTGTAAAGGAACTTCTTTAAAATATTTACGAATTTTGTTTCCTTAAAATACAAGCTATGATTCGTTAGAGTTTTGATTAAAAATAGAAATTTATACACTTGAATCTAACATGGGATACGGGTAAATTCTAAGAGAAAAAGTAAAGAAATTACACCGTAAAATATAAGAGAATAAGTAATGGAATTACACCAAAATATTTTCTTGGTGAATATGTGGCCTAAAGCCCAAAGGTTGGAGTGACCCTTGGGTTATGAGTGGAGTCTGGTTAGTGACCTAGTGACGCACAAGAGTCCTCGGGGAGACCTTCTGCGCTCATGGGGTCTAATTACAATCTAAGGTAAGAGAGTAGGCGAGGACGAGACTTAGGTTTAATCAAGGTTTTCTCTAGAGGGACCCTTGATTCACCTTAAGGTTTGTTCTGGGTTCACACTCACTTAGCTAGTACGTTGGGAATGAATGGACTAGGAAAATGATCGACCTGAATCCATGATTAAGGGTTCAGACCTCGATATGAACGAGGCGAACCATACTAAGACCAACAAGTAAAGAATGGAACTGGAAGAGAAAGAAATCTGATGGATTGTGCCCCGACGGGGGAGTCTGGTCGAGTGAACCCATGGGGAAACCGAATTTGAGCTGAGAGACTAAGTCTGATAATGTGATCCTTTGGGGATATTTGTCGGGTGAACCATGGGGGAAACTCGAGTCTAAGCGTGGCGAGGCGAATAGCCCGACGGGGCAGTTTGGTCGGATCACTCCTCCGGGATGAATCGAGTCTGGTCGAGATTGTGTTCCGCACATGATCGAGTCTGGGAAATGGTGAAAGTCATTCCCAAAAGGGGGTTTGGAACCCTATGCGTCTGGATGGACGATCACTACAGAACAGTCAGAGTAGAACATGGGTAATGACTAAAGGGAATATATAAAAAAATGAAAAAAAGGTCGAGACATCCATACTGAGTTTGAATGATAACTCATATTCGTTCTTGTTTTAAATTGCAGATTGAGGAGCAGTGACGCAGGTGTCTCGTACATGGTTTACTTGGGAGTTCATTGTTTCTGCATTTTGTGTTTTATGAGATTTATATTATGAACCCTAATCTATGTAATAAAAACTTGCAGCCAATGTTTTAATAATAAATGACCAATTTTAATCTATGAAATTAGTGGATGTCACAGTTGTCATGGTAGGTGTCATTACGATGGAAATACTTCCTATTTAATTCATCCCAATACCTTAGATTATTTCAATCATCATAACACATCCGTCTTCTTTCTCCAAACTACCCCTTTTTCCCCTTTGAAACCCCACTTCTCCTCCGCCTCCAACCCCTCCTCCTCATTATCATAGATTACTTGTCGAGTCCTAGAATCCTTCTTCCGTCTTCAATATTTCATTGATTTGTTTCTTAACTTCTTCTACTTACATCGTTATTCTTAAGGTATCCTCCGTTCTCATAACTTTCTTTTGTTCTGATATCATTCTTCCATTCTGATCAAGTTCGTTCTAAGGTAACCTTTTTCCCTTTTTGTATTCCAATGTTTTTAGGTTCATATCTGTACTCTTCCACTGTTCTGTATTTTTAATTTGTTTCATAAATTTTTATCGGTGTTGTTTTCTTTCATATTATGTTCATCTGATTATTTCTAGATACTAATCTAATTAGGTCAATGGATATTATTCATGTTTCTTCTACGTCACCCAAAAGAAGTATTTCAGCTGCTGACCAAAATCAATCGAAGGATTTAATATTTTCCAGACCCTTGACTTCCGATTTCATGCTGCTTAATTCAATCACACTATTTTGACATAAGATTGGTCCTATTGGTTATTCTCTGTCTAATATTTCTGGAAATCCACCGATTAGCGATCAAGCTCCTCCACTAACTACCATATGGCCTCCCAATAGAGTTTCTAAACGCAAGCAAATGCAAACATCCACTAATGAAATAGTCTTTGAGATCGTCGACCTATCTAGTAAATATCTATAAGCATTTTGTTTTTAATTTATCATTTATCGATCACTTCCTTCTATCAGTGCCCTCTAGCCCTTCATTTATAATGATTGTTACATCGCCTACCCCTGCTACTCTAACCTTGTCCTCAAGGTTAATACGAGGGTTGAAATGGCTAACCCATCCTAGCTCCTCCCAAGTTTGTTCAGAGTCCGGCAGGCCTGCCCATTCCACTAGCACCTGTTCTCGCCGGACATGTTTGATGGTGACTATGCGGTATCCCACGATTTTGGTTGGAATAGCTAAGGGGTGAGCTTCAATTGCAAGTTGTAGTAGTTCCACTTGTTGACACTCCTTGAGGTTGCCAATGAAAGGTTTCAACAGTGAAATATGAAACACTGGAAAAATGGAGCTTCCTGACAGCAGTGACAATCGGTAGGCCACTGAGCTTACTTCTTCTCTATCTGAAACGGTCCAAAATATCTCTTATATAATTTTGCGCAAGTCCTCCGATTCAGCGAGTTCTGACGATAAGGTTGGAGTTTCAACTAAACCCAATCCAGTACCTCAAACTCAAATTTCTTCCTTTCGAGGTCGGCGTTCCTCTTCATCCGTTCTTGCACCCCTTGGAGATGGATTCGCAGTTCTTTAATGATGGTCTGCCTTCGCAGCAATTCCTTACCTACCGATTCCACTCTAGAGTCACCCGCAGTATATGGTGTGAATGACGGTAGTGCCCGTCCATATACGATCTCAAACGATGACGTTCCTGTGCTCCGCCCAAGGTATTGTACCAAAGCTCCGCCCAAGGTAGAAGCTCTAACCAATTTCGGGGATTTTCATGTACGGTAGCTCGTAGATATATCTCGATAGTCTTATTGACAATCTCTGTTTGTCCGTCGGTCCCCAGATGATATACCGTTGACCTGCTCAGCATGGTTCCGCTCTTCTTAAACACCTCCTATTAAAATTTGCTTAACAAGATCTTATCTCGATCCGAAACCATCTTCTTTGGAATCCCATGTAACCTGAAAATCTGTTTAACGAAATAATCGGCCACGGATGACGCCGAGTAACCGGCGGTTAGGCTCCCAAGGTGACAATATTTGGACAGCTGATCGACGACCGTGATAATTACTGATTGTCCTTTGACGGTAGGAAGCCCGGTGATGAAATCTAAACTGATTTCTTCCCAAATAGCGGAAGGAATTTCCAACGGATGAAGCAATCCCAATGGTTTGGCTGGTGCAATTTGGATCTGTTGACATGTTGCGCAGTCGACGACGAATTAAGTCTTTGATAAATCGAGTCATTCCCACGAACTGCTGCCGGACACGGTAGAGCGTTCGAAAATATCCGGAATGCCCTCCTACTTGGATCCGTGTAATTCTTGTAACACTGCTTCCTGCATGGGTGATGAGGATCCCAAACAGTAACGTTGATTACACATGACGTACCCATCTCGTATCATGAATCCCTCCGGAGCTGTTTGATTATTAATCTGAAGTTGCACCTGGACTAACCAAGGGTCCGAGTTATTTTCTTCACGTAGTGGTTCAATCAATCTGACCAGAGTGACATCATCCGTTTAGAATTCGTACCTTCTTCCTTGTCCGCCGGTCGTCTGGACAAAGTGTCAGCTACGAGGTTCTCTCGACCCTTCTTGTAGACAATTGTATACGAATAACCCAAGAGCTTGCATAGGAAGTATTGTTGGTCCAGGGTCTGAATCACTTAGTTTAACAGATTCTTTAAACTGTGGTGGTCCGTACGTATGGTGAAGGTGTTGCCGAGTAAATAGTGCCGCCACTTCCGGACCGAGTCTGTGATTGCCCACAATTCCTTGGTGTACGTAGAAGCTTTTTGTCGTAAGGCCGATAACTTTCGACTGTAGAAAGCTATCGGGTGCTCTAGCTGGAGTAAAATTGCACCCACGTCAACGTCACATGCATCCGTTTCTACCGTAAATGGAATCTCGAAATCAGGATACACTAGTACCGGGGCTATCGTTAAACTTTGCTTGAGACTATTGAACGCGGTGGTGGCCATCTCGTTCCATCTGAACTGATTTTTGCGCAACAGATTGGTGATGGGCGCGGCAACTTGCGCGTATTGCCGGATAAACACACCGGTAGTAGCCCGTGAGTCTGAGGAAGGCCCTCACTTGACGTACTGTTTTGGGCACCGGCCAAGATTCCACGGCTGCCACCTTATTCGGATCTGGACGAACATTTTGGGTTGAAATGACATGCCCCAAGTATTCCAATTCTGCCACCTTGAACGAACACTTGCTTTTTCAGATAAAAAATGATTGAGCCTCCAGACGTTTGAAGACGATCCGTAGATGCTCGGAATGATCTTCCATGGACCTACTATAAATCAAAATATCGTCAAAAAAAACCACGATAAATTTTTGCAAAAATTCAGATAAAAGCTGGTTCATAGTTGATTGGAACGTAGCCGGCGCGTTGGTGAGGTCGAACGGCATTACGGCAAATTCGTAATGCCCGTGGTGAGTCCGAAATGCCGACTTATGGATGTCTTCCTCTACGATACAGATCTGGTGATATCCTGCACGGAGATCGAGTTTCAAGAATATTTGTGCTCCGTGTAATTCGTTGACAAGCTCGTCCATTGTCGGGATGGAAAACCGGTCGCGAACTGTGATGACGTTAAGTGCACGATAGTTGATGCAAAAACGCCACGTCCCATCCTTCTTTCTTACCAAGAGTACCGGTGACGAAAATATACTCGTGCTTGGCCGGATCAATCCTTGTTGTAGAATCTCCATCGTCGATCTTTCTATTTCATTTTTTTGGAAGTGCGGGTACCGGTAAGGATTGACGTTGACTGGTTGAGTTCCCAAAAGTAGCTCGATGTGGTGGTCGTTCGGCCGGTTTGGGGGTAGTTTCTCTGGCTCGTCAAAAATCGTTGGGAATTGTTTAAGAACCGAGTCGATTTCCGACGATACCTCCGAACACAACCGCGGTGGATCACATGATAAATGGCAAAAATATGCCATCTCCTTCCTTGCCATCAATCTCCGTAGCCCACCCTTAGAAATGATGGAGTCCACCAAGTGTGGGATCCCTTGAAACTTTATCGGTGACCCGTCGACATCGAACTGAATGGTTAATTGCCGGTAATCGGTCATGACCGGACCCAAGGTATCCAACCATTGTATACCGAAGACCACATTCGCACCTTCCATTGTTAAAAGGTATAAGTCTTCTATCACCGTAGTTTCTTGGATTTTCATGGTCACCCTCGGACAAACCTCGCTACAAACTAAGAAATCCCCACTTCCGATAAAGACACGGAATTGCAGCAATGTCTTGACAGCAATTCCCAATTTATAGGCCATAGATTCACTACAAAAAAAAGTAGGCAGTTCGGACGAAGCAAAGTTAACGGAATTTCCGTTACAAATACTTATTATCAAAGTTAACGGAATTTGTAACGGAATTTCCGTTAACTTTGCTATTTCCGTTACAAATACTAGAACTTATATATTGTAACGGATTTTTTAACTATTTTTAACGGATATTCCGTTACAAATAACAATTTAATAATTTTCATAATTAGGGTTAGGGTAAGGTTAGGGTTAGGGTTAGGGTTAGAGTAAATGTAAATAATTATGGTTAGTGTTAAGGTTAGTGTTAGGGTTAATAGAAATTAATAAAAATAAACAAAAATTAGTAAAAATAAGTATATATACATATTTAGATAGTGTTAGGGTTAGAAGTTAGGGTTAGAAGTAAGAGTTAAAAGTTAGAAGTTATGGTTAGAAGAAGTTAGATTATAGTTTATTTAGATATTATAAATTATCAAAAATTTAAAGTTAGATTATAATTAGATAATTATAAAAATTTTAATTATAAAAATTATAAATTGAAGTTATTTTAGATATTTTAAATTTTAAAGTTAAAAAATAAATTTAAATTAAAGAAGGTATTTTAATTTATAAAGTTAAAATTTCAATTACAAAAGTTATTTTAAATTATAAATCCTAAAAAGTAAAAATCAATTTAATAAATTAAATATTTTAAAACTTATAAAATAAGTTTATTTTACATTAAAAAAATAGAAGTTTTAAATTAAAGTTATTTTAAATTATAAATCCTAAAAAATAAAAAATTAACAACTAGTGATTTTTTTAAAAATTATTAAAAATTAATTACAACTAGTGATTTTAATAAATTGTAATATTAACTTTTAAATTTTAAACTAAGTTAAATTGTAATATCATTTTAAAGTTATTTCCCAAAAGATTTTAAATTTTATTTTATAATTATTTCCCAAAAGTATATATTATTTCCCAAAAATATAAATTTCCAAACTAATGTTATTTCCCCCCCCCCAAAATCGATTTCCCCCCAAAAGCCCCAAAATCCCCCAAACCCAAATCGATTTCCCTCCGGCGATCTTCTTTTTCACCCACTCCCATCTCCGGCGATTGTTAATTCGATTTCTGACGAGCAACCTAGAGACGACCAGCGGCTTCCGACCGGCGACCGGCGAGCGACGACCAGCGGCTAGTCTGTTGTTAATTAGTTGCTCTGGGCTTCCGACCATCTCCATTCTTCCGACGATCTTCCGACGATCGATCACTTCCAGGTAAGTTGAAGTTTAATGGTTGAAATTAACTAAGTTGAAGTTAATGGCCATAGTTATTTTCCCTGTAGTTTATGTTTGCTATTTCATGTAAATGAAACACAAAGTTAGAACACAAAGTTTGAAGCATTTCCATGCATTCTGAAAAATAGTAATGATCTGTTTTGTCCCTGATGGGTTGGTTAATTGGGTTTCAGTAAAAATATGACATGGACTATAAATTTCTGTGAAGTGTGAATCCCCTCACAATTCACAAACATGGCTAGATATCAAGGAACATTAGGTAACTCTTATAAAGACTAATAACTCTTATAAACCTCACATGAAGTTCTTCAAACATTGAAAGAATTATTACCCTGTTTCCTTGTTCAGACGTGACCACTCAAATTTGCTTGGACCTTCCCTTCCCCCAAAGTATTTTCCAACACCTCTAATTGTACTTCCTTCAACAGGGTTACCAAACACATTCACGCTATTAACTGATGGAGCAGCTGTATCAAATATTCAAATTCATGTAAATATGAAATATCATCAATCATGAAAATGTGATAATAACCCAATAAAAAAATTGGAATAAATTGTTTTACGAGCTTTTATGAAATCAGTGTTTGCATATTGGGGTTCCCCCTTAATACCATCTTCTGTTACTGGTGTGTACATGAGAACTAAACTTGAATCAATATCATCTATTGTCAACTTATATTCTTCATCTTTAGCCCCTGTAATTACCACAGGGCCACTATTCCATTTCTGTCTGAACCAGCTGAAAAATCGATAAGTCTGGTTATTTTGCATGCTTTTAGAAAACTGACATTAAATGAAAGTGTAGGAGAAAATTAAAATATAAAACAAAAGAATGGTATATATGTCTTAAGATGGTCAAAGTTTACCCAGTAACACCTTTCCCTGGTGTTCCACCACACCATGCAACGTTAGCCTGGCACTTGATGATATTTCCTTCTACAAGATCCCCATTCACAGTAAGATCAAGAACTTTTGGACATCCAGTTCCTGAGGCCATAATGAGAGAAAAGGAAGTAGCCTCTTAAATAAATCTGACATGAATCAGATAGTGCTGTATTTAAATTTAATTTCGAAAAATATTCGGATATTATATCAAAAAAAATCGAAGCCAAAAATTATAAAAAAAATATTTAAACTTAAAAATTTCATTTGAAACATTTTCATTACTTTTTTTAAAGTATACCGAAATCTTTTTTTAACCGATTGACTCGGCTATGAAAAGAAGCTAACCAAGTAGTTGGGATTTCTAACACCTATTTTTATAAAATGAAAGTTTATACTATAAAAATAAGATAAAGGGGATGTTGTTCATATCGCATACTACAAAAATTGTGCAAGTTCATACTACCGCATATGCAATACCCAAAATAATTGAGTCAATAATTAATTTACAAGTTGACAATTTGACATGCAACATATATTAATTATTAATTCTTAGATCTAATGGATTTCTTCCATCTCTTTCTTTCCCAGTCACGACGAACTGTCCAACTAATTCAGCAAAGTAGCTCATATCTTTGATCATCAAAGTAGCTCATATCTCCATATATATCGGCTAGTTCTGACCTTAATTTTCTCCAGGATATTATCGGCTCATATCTCCAGGATTAATTTTCTCAAAAGTATAAAACAGGTAAGTTCAAACGTTTTAAATCAAGTGATTTGATGATATATTTTTCAGTGTTTGATGTAATATATATGTTTGTTCAAATTTAGAGTTTATTATTAAGAATTAATTTGTTATCTTTTTAATTCGGAAAGAGTTTTTATTGAAAATATTATAGAGAAAAATATAATTAATTAATCAAAGAGATTTTTATTCCACATATTCCACTTATTTTCTATCATTCATAAAAAAAATCGATTTAACTCTATATCTGGGATTTTGTCCTTTAAATAGATTATGTAAATGTTGAGTTGTAAGTTGTAACATATTCAGGTTCGGGCTTGACTCGACCCACGCCCTATTACATACAATCCAACAAAAAACTAAAACTACTATCTAACTAATTACATTAATTGCCTAAATAATTAGTAATAGTTAATCCATTAATTTAGCTTTAATGCGCCCCTCAAGCTTGTAGTGGCTCACCCATAAGCTTTCATTGGAGATCAAGAAAGCTCATTGGTTTCAAGGCTTTGGTCAAAATATCCTACCATTGCTTTGTTCCAGGGATGTGTATCACTTCCAAACTTCCATTTTCTGTCTTCTCGTGAACAAAATGGAGATCCATAGCTATGTGCTTCAATCTGATTTGCCCAATTCAATTGCGAGCAATAAAAGTTGCACTCTGGTTTATCAGAATAACGCAAGTGATTGGTTGAAAATCCAAAATGTGATCCCCTTTTCATTGATGTTTATAGTGTATTATTCATTGTTGTTTAACCAATTTCAGTTGGTTATTCAATCTATATTGTAACTAATTCATTCTAACTAATTACATTCTTTAATATGCCTCTCAAGATTATCGAACACTTCCACAAAGTCTATGATCTAATTTAGATTGTTCATTACGTTAACGTCGGAATTTGAAGGTTTATCTACAAAGTCTATCTAGCTAGTTAGTTATTTTTGTATAAGTTTTTTGAATACAAAATGATGGGATTTTAGTGTCGGCCTATTGATTTTTAAGAGGTTTCTTTTTATTTGTATGTTAGGAGATAAACTAAAATGACTGATCAAATAGAAGGGCTTGACAAATCATGGTTGTTTGAAAGTTCAACCTCGATGAAATTTCAAAATGGATTGAAAAGTTTTTTAGATTTTGCTGAAATCTATTCAAACCACAAGATGGAACCTGGATTAAAACTACCATGTCCTTGTTCAAAGTGTCACAATGGCAAATATTATAATCGTAAGACCATTAGTGAGCATGTCATACTCTTTAGTTTTGACAATGCATATAGGTATAAGACATGGTATATGCATGGAGAATTAATTCCAGGTTCAAGAGCACATAAAAAAGCATTGAAACGCAAGAGACGTGAAGTAGAAGTTTCTACTGCACCTCCTATGATAGTAGAAAATGAGATGACCCTTTTAGTAAATGAAGCAATGGTTGATCCAACTAATTATCCAGTCGCTAATCTGATTGATGAAGGACGAATGACTAATATTGTCATAGACGATCTAATTATTTCTCCAATCAATCATCCGGATAATTTGAACAATGATCCCACAAATACTCCGACCGATGGTCCGTTCATTGATCCAATAATGGCTTCTATCAATGATCTTGCAACCACTCTGAACAATGATCCGATAGCTACTACAATCATTGATCCGATAGATTCTCCGATCAATGATACGATAACTACTCCGATCAATGCTCCGATAGATACTCCGATCAATGATCCGATATATACTCCGATTGATGATCCGATATATACTCCGATTGATGATCCAAAATTCAACTGCCGGTTAAGAGATGCCAATGAACAATTATATCCTGGTTGTACGAAATACACCAAATTATCTGCTATTCTCCATTTATACCATCTAAAATGCTTGAATGGGGTTTCTAACAAATTCTTCGAGATGTTGTTGGAATTCTTACGAGATGTTATTCCTTCGGGTGATACTTCAATTCCTAAAACAATGCATGAAGCAAAATCATACCTTAGAGATCTTGGATTGAACTACGTGAAGATCGATG
>LFYR01000981.1:2022934-2042900 GCA_001185155.1 Zostera marina | reverse complement strand
GTGTCTGAAGCAGGCTTGAACTTTGGGCGCTCCTCCTTGACAGTATGTGGGAGTTTGTTCTTTTCTTCCGCTGCAGTCATTACTTGCCCTATCGAGTTTATATAACATTCTCTTGCTTTCTTTTGTGAACCTTTAACTGTGCATATCCCTGCTTCCGATGGGAATTTTAAACATTGATGCAGAGATGATGTTACTGCCCCAAATGCATGTAATGCTATTCTTCCTAGTATTGCGTTGTATCCCGACGAAAATGGCACCACCGAGAACTTCACTATCACTGTTGTTTCCTGCGCAAACCTTACCAATGTTATTGGGATGTCTATTGTTCCTAGCATTTGGACTTCTCCCTGACCGAACCCAGTAATTGGCGTACCGCACGGGCCCAAATCTGCCCTGCAAAATCCCAACTGATCAAACGCGCTCCAATATAACACATCTACTGAAGCTCCTGTGTCCACTAGTACTCTGTTTAGTCTAATCCTTTCCTTGTCCTCCCTCTGTACAATAGGTGTTATAACCAATGGGTCATGATGTGGAACCGTGATTCCTGTCAAGTCCTTATTTGAAAAATGGATATCCTCCCCTGTTTTGATTTTTTTTATTATTCCATCCGTCCGACTAAGATCCTGTGCATATCTTTTTCCTTCGAATCCTGTTCCTCCTCTGGCTGCTTCTCCTCCTGATATTGCTAATATTTCCCCGATATTCCTTCCATCCTGATCTTCCCTACGGTTCTGATATCCTGGCGTTCTGATGTCCCTGTGGTCTTGATGTCCTGTAGGCACTGGTGCTGTTCGTCGCGGAGGCGGAGAAGGTAACCTTTGACGTACGGGGAGCGAGCCCTGCCGCTCTTGTATTCTTTCTATTTCCTTTGCCAGAATCCAACACTCGGCCGTTGTATGTCCTATGTCTTCATGATATTCACAATATAAGTGTGGATTTCTGTTAATTGCTGTTTCCGTACGCATTGGCCGTGGTTCCGGAAGTACCCTTTCTTTTCTTCCCTTAGCGCTAAGAATACATGTCGTTGGTTCGGGAACGGGGTGACACTGGGTGGACCGTAATTGATGAAGTTTTCCCTTGGGAAAGTGGTCCTTCTTGCCGTATCTTCTGGCAACTCCCTGTTTTGTGATCGGGCTTCCCATCTTGGCTGCTTTTGCTGTGCATTTTGATCGTACTGGCCTTTCGGTCTTTGACGTATCTGCTTATATTTTGCTTCGTGGTAATCTTCTACGTTTGATTCTTTGTACGATCTCTCCATAGCTTCTGCAAATGTTGATGGGAGATCCCTTACTAAATCCCCTGAAAATCTGGTTGGTCTTAATCCGTTAACCAGCGCCATCAGTACTCCTTCCTCCGAACAAACGACTTTTTGAACCGCCACCGCAAACCGATCCATATATTCTCGCGTTGACTCACGATCTCCCTGTACCACTGTCAGCAAGGTTGTATTTAAACCTTTGCGCCTTATTTTATGCCCGAAGGCAATTTTGAACGATTTTTCCAAATCTTTGAATGAGTTGATGCTTCCCACCGGAAGATTTCTGTACCAACCCACTGCTTCTCCCTTCAAAGTTCTTCTAAACATACGACACCAAATGTCTCATCGCCCAGTAGTATCCTCCATTTCCATACGAAACGAATGGATGTGATCTTCCGGATCCGTTGTGCCATCATATGATGTAATTTTTGGGGCTCTCCACCCCGTTGGGTATCCTTCCGCTAAAAGATGTCGCGCTAAAGCTTCTTCGTTGTCCGTCGGTGTCAATTGGTCCAGATAACCAATTGACGGCTGTACGGGGATGTTCTCACGCATGCTTCTATTTGCCATTGACACAATTTGTTCCTGAAGTTGCCTTTGATTATTTTGTAAATCCGCGATAATTGACATGAGTTGACTCTCTCTTGGTTCCCGTAATATGGGAAACGCTCTCCCATACCCTTCTTGGTTATTTCTATGTTCTGGTGACCTTGATCGACTTTGCTCCGACCAACTTGCATCCATCCCATCTTCCGGTATTGCTTCTTCAAAGAACCGGGAATTCTCGCACGTACGCTGCTGAGGGTGATAAGGTGCCTCTTCAATATTTTCTTCTAAACGCACTTGTTCGCTTACACCTTGACTTTCACGGGTAACTGTTGACAGTCGATTCCCGTATGTCTCTGCCGCCACGTTTTCTAGACTTCCCTCTATATGAATTTCTCGCTCCGGTTGTTCTGCATCCATCTTTTCGTGTTCGATTCACGTCAGGTTCACCACTGA
The DNA here is from genome assembly GCA_001185155.1 of Zostera marina. Classification (NCBI taxonomy): domain Eukaryota; kingdom Viridiplantae; phylum Streptophyta; class Magnoliopsida; order Alismatales; family Zosteraceae; genus Zostera; species Zostera marina. The sequence goes on along the minus strand of LFYR01000981.1, from coordinate 2,040,637 downwards.
TCGTATCACACTGGAAAGGTGGACGATCCTCTCTATTATCGTATAATCACCAGTATATTACAAGTGTATTCCTAATGTATTACAAGTGATCCCCCCTTTTACACTTCACCCCTAGGGGTATTTATACAATTTCCTAACGAGTTCGGTATCTGATATACTTGGGACGCCTCCCTTGGGATGTTAACTGCTCAAGCTAATGGATCCTTCCAGCCGTCCTGGTGGGCCTGGACCAAATGTCCGTAGGGCTGATGGGGCCGCCCGGATCATCCGGATGGGCTAATGTCCAACGTCCCTTGGGCTCTCTTCTACTCGTCCTGTTGGGCCTGGACCAAATGTCCGTAGGGCTGATGGGGCTGTCCGGATCATCCGAACGGGCTAATGTCTTCGGCGTAACTTAGGCTCTCTTCTATTCGTCTTGCTGGGCCTCGCTCCTAGACTTCTTCATGGGCCTGGGCTGGTAACTTGGGGTACCATCAATGATGAAATGTTTGATATGTTTGAAGACCTGAAGAAAACAGTTTTATCTCAATCAAATACAACTCCACAACCTTCAGATCGTGGATCGTTGCAAGATAGAAGTATTAATGCAGCTCAGAGTGATCAAAGATATCAAACTCCTCCATCGAAATAGGTCTTTCATGTTATTTTTTTGAATGTTAGTTTTTGTTGAATGTTAATTTGTTGAATGTTACTTTTCTTGGATGTTGAATATTGTTTATGTATTGATTATTTGTTGAATATTGAATGAATTTACAGGAATTAATATTAATTGAATTAATTTACAGGAATTAATATTAATTGCATGAATTTACAGGAATTTGCAATGATTTTACAGGAATTTTTATTGATTTTACAGGAATTCCAGAATTCCAGTGGCACTGGAATTCTGGAATTTTAAAAAAAAAAAAAAAATTTGTAACGGATCATTTTTAACGGAATTTCCGTTACAAATTATTTTTCCTTATTTGTAACGGAATTTGTAACGGAAATTCCGTTACAAATACCTAAAAATTTTGTAACGAATTTTTCTTTCCGTTAACTTCAACTTCGGAGTATTTGTAACGGATTTTTGTAACGGATTTTGGTATTTATAACGGAAATTTTGTCTCGGACTAAAGTTAACGGAATTTCCGTTAAAAATAGTATTTGTAACGGAAATTTCGTTAACTTTGCTCGTCCTAACTGCCTACTTTTTTTTCCTGAATGAAATTGTGGGTGCTCCCACTGTCGACTAAGACGGATAATTGCTGCCCTTCGATTACCACCGTCAACCAGATGGTCCTTGGGTTGAAAGATCCCGATAAGGCATGCATGTTTATCTCCATGTCCCCCGGGGTCTTCCAGCAGCTCGCAAGATGGTTCCACCATTTCTACCAAGAATAATTCCCCCGGGGCCCGGTACGAATTTGTCGTCGCAATTAAAACAAAGGTCATTCGCCGTCCATTCCTTTCTTTCCTCAATGGACAATGTTCGCCGTACTATCGGTACCGTTGACGTATTTGCTGGAGGTGTTTTCAAAGTGGTTCTGATTTGTTCCCCACCTCGTAGCCTCCTCCTTTAAATCCCTTTCCTTCCTTTCAAGCTTCCAATATTTTGGCTTCGGCCAATGCTCGCCTAACGTCACCGGCCGTCGAACTAGCATGTGTTCTTGGATCTCCGACTTTAATCCCTCTATAAAGAAGCTGATCAGTGCATCCTCCGTTTGACTTGAACCTCGTTCATAAGTCGTTCGAACTGGCCCATATATGCTGCCACCGTCGTCGTTTGCTGAAGTCGTGTTAATTGAACCAGTTTTATTGAAGCATAAAGGATTAATGCTAATCCAAATTAGATAGAGTTAAATCGGTAATGCTAAATTAGATAGAGTTAAATTGGCCCCTACTCAAGGCCCAATAGAAGATAGTATATATAAACATGTATTATAATATTTTAAGTGACTTTTTCAAAATTTAAATACAAAACCAAAACCCTAGGGTTTCTAAGCGATTCGTCTCCTCTCCTCCAACGACTCCTCACCGTCGTCTCCAGTCTCCCAGCGTCGCTCCGACTCACACTTCATCCGACTTGCTTAACTTCTTCATGGTATCAGAGCGCTCGTGAAGTACTGCGTCGATCGACTTTCTGGGAACCCCCAAATCCAAAGCTCCATCTCACTGTCGTCGATCAAATCGAAGCACCATCAAACCGCGTTTGGTAAAATCTAAAGCTCTAGATCGATACATGATACTCCATCCTAAAAGGATCAAAAACTTATCCTATGTGTTATCTTGTCACACACTGTGCATGTCATTCAATATATGTTTATTTTATATATCCATGTTATATGATCTCTCTTCAAAACGAAATAGCCTATCTCTAGTTTGCGATCTACTGGATAGTTATTTCTATATCATATCATATCACACCCACATACTACCCATATATTTATGCTATGTCAACGACATCTTAGACATGCACTATGTTCTACATCCTACATGCATGACTTTCATTCTTTACTTGCTATTCTATACTGATATTTCGAGTTCTAATGTCTTGGCTCAGCCACACGATGCACTCTTTGTCTGTGGAGGCACTAATAAATCACAGGGATCTCTCCCCATACATATATTTCATGTCATACATCATGTACTGAGCATATATGTTAAGGCTAAGTGTAGGGTAATACTATTAAAGATTTTCTTGTACATGATTATCTGTAAAGGTTATACACACTGTCTATGTTGTACTTATGTGATTGTTCATGAATATGCCATATTTTTGCATGATTTGTTATTTATAATGATATGTTTAAGTGGTGATGTACTCCATGTGCACATATGCACATCTGGACCATACACCAATCACTTCCCTAATCTGACCAGTCAAATTTTAGGCAAAAGACCTCAGAGTCACCCACCAGTGTTCTCTGAGGACACTGCCAACCATGCCCCAAATCTTAAGGACACTAGGTACCTCAAGAGGATCCCAAATTCACTTCAAGAAGTAAAAACTCTAATTCAAACGCTTCCGCACAAATTAAATATTCTGCCCATTGATGATATAATGGTCACTCTCCTATCACTCAAAAATCCAAAAATAACTCATATGCAACAATCAATCACCAATGATCAAAACAAATTCAAACTAATCTTGAAATTCAATTCAAATCTAATCCCCACTTATTATCAGTGTGAGATCCATCCATTTATCATATTGACATATCTTTGTCATCTCAACAGATCCAAAAAGGAAATGGCTGAAGCTGTTGAAAAGGGACCAAGGGGAGGCCCACTCTTTGACCCTACATCTCCCTACTACATAAAATCTTCTGATTCAGGCCCTCTGTCAGTGATCAATGTCTTACAAGGGAGTCAAAAGTACTACCCATGGAGTAGGGAGATGATAACCACCATACTGTTGACAAGAAGAAAACTGGGATTTGTTCTGGGTACTACGAAAAGGCCTGCTGATTAAGAGGCAGAAGAACTTGAGGCCTGGATCACCTGTCATGGGGTGGTCAGGCAATGGATCTGGAGCTCAGTCTCCAAAGACATATATAGCATCCCAAATCATGTATACTGATGATGCGTCTGTCGTCTGGAATGATCTTAAGGATCTCAGGCAGTCAAATAAAACACACATTTATCAGTTATCTCAAGATGCTGCCTTGATGCAACAAGGAAGTGACAGTGTTTCTAAATTCTGCACAAACCTTAAATCCATCTGGAGAGAAGTTGATGCCTATGGGGAAACACCACAATGTAGCTGTGGAAAGTGCGAATGCAATATGAGTGGCAGGGTCAATGAAAAAGAAGACAGGCTTAAGATCAGGAAGTTCCTCATGGGCCTGAAGTTTAGGCAGGTCAGATCTCACATTTTGTCACTAGAGAAACTACCAAACTTTGGTAGAGTCTATTCCATGGTGGATCATGAAGAATCACAACTACAACTCTCTGAGCATAACAACAGTCACCAAGCATCTGCATTTTACTCAGCTAGGAACCAAAGCCAAAACAGACATTTTAACAACAACAATGCTTCATCCTCACACACACCTAAACCAGTTCACAATACTCCTGCATCCCAAAATCCAAGAAAAAGGCCACCTACTCCAACAAAACCTCTATATTACAAAAGTGGCAAACAAGTTAATACAAGATACTACTGCTTCCACCGTGCGGCCTTTGGGCACAGTGATGAAAAATGCTTTGTTCAGCATGGATATCCATCATCATTCAGGGGCACCACATTCACAAAAAGAGCAAATCCTGCTGTGACTCCAACAGCTGAGGCAAAACCATAGGGCTCAGCCAACTGTGTGTCCACTGAGGAGAACTGGTCTGCTTGGTCTGAGGGGGACAAGGGCAAGAAGAAGACAGAAACATCTGAAGACCCAATTGGCCCCCATGGGTTTCCTCTCTATTCAGAAAAATACAATCCTAAGCCACTTCCCAAATATACAGGTCCAGGTTCAGGTACTGTCAATTCTATTATAAACTGCAATAATCAAAATAATTTTTGGATCATTGACTCAGATGCATCTGAGCACCTGAGTGAGAACAACTCCCTTTTCCAAAATATACAAAAATGCAAAACATTTTCAATTTCATTACCTAATGGTGATAAACAGATAGTGTCTCAGAAGGGAGATATCATCATATCACTATACATTACGCTAAATGATGTGTACTTTATACCATCATTTCAGGTCAACTTGCTATCAATCAGCAAGCTGACTCAAAATGATAAGTTTTCAGTTCAATTCTCTAAATCTTCTGTCCTTATCTATGACAAGGTTCTGATGAGGGAAGTTGGACAGAGTAGCCTGAGGAGTGGACTATACATCTTATCACACACTGGTGGTAAGAAACATTTTGCTGGTGCCATTTCAACAAAAACTTGGCACAATAGACTTGGCCACACTTCATGTGGTAGACTTAAATTTATTTTGAACAATATTTCTCCTGATTCTCATAATACTGACTATCCAAAACACTGTGATGTTTATCATTTTGCTAAACAATCTAGAACAGTATTTCCAACACAAGCATCTAGATCTAAAAATGCATTTGATCTCCTTCACATGGATGTGTGGGGGAACTTTCACACTCCAACCATCCATGGGAAGAAATATTTCATGACTGTTGTGGATGATTACTCTAGATATGTTTGGATCTTTTTAATCTCTTTAAAATCTGAATGCTTTCTCATATTTAAAAAATTATATGTTTTAATTGCTAATCAATTCAATATCTCAGTTAAAGCTATTAGGACAGACAATGGTGGGGAGTTCTTCTCCCTAACCATGGATGAATTCCTGAAAGACAAAGGAATCATCCACTACTCTAGCTGCCCACACACACCACAACAAAATGGTGTGGTTGAAAGAAAACACCAACATCTTCTGAATGTTGCTCGGGCACTGAAGATACAATCATCACTGCCCATTGAACTATGGGGATATTCCATATTACACTCCACATTCATCATAAACAGATTACCTTCCAGGGTAACTCAAAACCTATCACCTTTTGAACTAGTACACTCAAAAGAGCCAAAATTGAAAGACCTTAGGACATTTGGATGTCTATGTTATGTGACATGTCTGACAAAAGAGGACAAATTTTCCCACAGAGCTAGAAAATGTATCTATTTGGGTCAATCCCCAACCCAAAAGGGTCACATAACATATGACCTAGACAATCATAACATCTCTGTCAGCAGAGATGTAATCTTCTATGAAAATATCTTTCCACTTAAAGAAGAAAGAGAATTAGATCAGCCAAACCTCAAAAATAATACAAATGAAGAGGAGGATGACATACCTCAAATTAGTGATGGAGACAGTTCTGAGACTTCCACTGAGACAGTGGAGGACCAAGAGCAAATTCATAATCAATCAGAGAGGGAAGAAAACCCTCTACCAGACCAAAACACAGTGTCTGGGAGATACCCTAGGAGGCAAACCAAACCACCAATAAGGTTAAATGATTACTACTGCTCATTTGCAACAAGTGAGGGAAAATCCAAAGGAACAGCATTCCCAATGCATGACTACTTAACCTACAAAAGACTATCTACCTCTCATATTGACTATCTAGATAAGATATCCATAACAACTGAACCTTCTTCCTTTCAGCAAGCAAGCCAGAGCCCTGAGTGGGTAAAGGCTATGAATGAGGAACTCTCTGCCCTAGAATTAAATGACACTTGGGAAATAGTACCCAAACCTAAGGGCAGGAAGATAATGGGATCCAGGTGGGTCTACAAGGTCAAACACAAATCTAATGGAGACATTAAGAGGCTTAAAGCTAGATTAGTAGCCAGAGGTCACACCCAAGTGGAAGGCTTTGACTACAAAGAAACCTTCTCCCCAGTAGCAAAGATTATATCAGTAAGGACTCTACTTGCAGTAGCTTCCATTAAAAATTGGGCAACATACCAAATGGATGTTAGTAATGCATTCTTGCATAGTGACCTGTCAGAAGAGATCTACATGCATTCTCCCCCTGGTATGTTACCTGAAAGTGATTCTAGGGTTTGCAAACTTAAAAAATCTCTGTATGGCCTAAAACAGGCCAACAGAAATTGGTATGAGAAACTTACAAAATCATTGTCAAATTTTGGGTATACTCAATCACATTCTGATTACACACTATTTTTCAAATCAAAAGAAAATTCTTACATATGTCTGCTAATATATGTGGATGATCTAATCATATCTGGTAATAGTGAAGAAAAAATCCAAAATCTGAAGAATCATCTGCACAATCAATTTCACATAAAAGATTTGGGCAAACTCAAATATTTTTTGGGAATTGAAGTATCTCACTCAGATAAAGGTATCTATTTATCCCAAAGAAAATATGCTCTAGATATTCTCCATGATTTTAATCAACTGGGGTCCTCCCCATCAAAAATACCAATGTCTCACAATTACAAAAACTCTGAATATGATTCCCCAATGAGGGATCCTTCAATTTACAGGAAACTAATTGGCAAACTGTTATACCTCACAATAACAAAACCAGACATTGCATTTTCTGTTAGCCATTTTAGTCCATTTCTTGCAAACCCACTGCAATCTCACTTCAATTCAGCAATGAAAATTCTAAAATACATCAAAGGTGCTCCTGGGAAAGGAATACTATACAGAAGAGATGCATCATTAAAACTTGAAGCCTACTGTGATGCAGATTGGGCTGATTGCCCCAACACTAGAAAATCTATAACAGGTTATTCCATTCTTTTGGGTGATTCAGCCATTGCTTGGAAGTCAAAAAAACAATCCACGATAAGCAGATCATCTGCTGAGAGTGAATAGAGGGCTATGGCTTCAACAGTCCGTGAGATTATGTGGTTGCACTATTTTTTAAATGATTTGCAGGTTAAACCCACAGAGGAAACAACACTGCATTGTGATAACATGGTTGCCATCCACATAGCATCCAATCCAGTCTTTCATGAACGTACTGAACACATTGAGATTGATTGCCATCTAGTTCGTGACCACTTACAAGCAGGATTATTTAAATCACATCATGTTGCATCCAATGCTCAAATTTCAGATATTCTTACAAAACCAGCAAACTTGGAGTCACTCAGGAATTTACTACCCAAGCTGGGACTCTATGATATACACTCTCCAGCTTGAGGGGGGGTATTGAAGCTGGTGAGATATGCCTGATTACGTCAGTCACTCCCAACAACGCCCTTCAACAAGGACTAGGGTTCCGTCGCTATATGCCGGACCCCCGGAAGGCTTCCACGGTACGGAGTACGTGTCTACGTTAAGAACTCCCGACTGGGACTACCAAGTCGCCGACTCCAGTGGTGTGTTGCCGACTCCATCCAGGGAACTCGGGTCTGGTAGACCGAGGACCTGGCCTCAAAGGAGTCGGTGACTCCACCTCTGGGTCGGCGACTCCCAGCCGTTACTTGGGCGGGCCCACACCATTATGGTGCCCTTCAATAGGGTACCATAATGGGGGTGGGACCCACTCTATTGAATGGGAAACGCCTCTATGACCCTATAAAAGGGGTCCTAGGGGTGTCCTCCATTCACAACACAACTTGACCAACCACACTCTACACTAGAGCATCCAAGGAGCCCGAATCGCCTACTCCCAAGAGAGTCGCCTACTCCCAAGCATCCAAGGAACTTATCGCCTACGGCGACAGGAAGGAACAATGGTTCCAAACACCTGGCACGCGGACAACATGCAGCAATACTACGCTTAGTATTTATCCTCCCATTCCTTAGGTCCTTTCAGTGTATAGCAAAATAAAATAATTAGATTTTATTTTCTCTTTTTCAATAATAATAAAAAGTTATATCTCTCTAAGTTTCCTGTTCACGACTCTACCCTAAATAGGAAATCTATTTTGTCGCTTCGGCCTTAATAGATCAGAAATTGTTTTGTCGCTATGGCCTTAACAATTCAATCTCATCTTGTCGCTATGGCCTCGATGAAGGTTCAAATCACTCTGTCGCTTTGGCCAGAGATAAACTACAAGGGTATAAACAAAAGAGTCCTAGGAACACATAGAGAACATACGAACAAAATCCTAAAAAAGGTTCATACACCACTCACGGCTAGGGTTTCCAAACACTCGTTAGTCTATTTTGTCGCTTTGGCCTCAATAGATTAGAAATCGTTTTGTCGCTATGACCATAACGATCCAACCTCATCTTGTCGCTATGGCCTCGATGAAGGTAAAAAATCACTCCGTCGCTACGGCCGGAGTCAAACTACAATACAATTCTAGAGTCTTAAGGTATAGAAAAATCATATCCTTTTGTTATCTTTTTTCGATAGTTTTTGTTTTCAACTTATTATTTTAATCGACATTGCGAGTTTTTGTTAGTTGTGAAGTTTAATTTATTTCGTGAATTTAACCGTGGACTGAGCTACGATTCGCACGGCCAAGTCTACGCCCAGAGTGGCTAGCGATAGGGTTAGTCTAATTTACGTCCAGAGCGGCTAAATTACGACTCGCGAATCTAGTTTCGGGTCTTAGTTACAATTCAAAGAAATAAAGTAAACAAACAATTAATAGAAAGAAAGCAAAACGATTCATTAATAATATTTCAAAAGATCTCAAAAAACATACGATAAAAGTTACAAAATCTAAGGACTAATAAGTTGCTATTCTTGAGCGGCTTCGTCCTTCATCTTGTCCAGCGCATCCTTGTTCTTTTCAAGTTCTTCAGGATGCTGCTCTACCCATGCCATTATATCCGTAATGTAGTCAGGGGGTAGAGCGGGAAACACGAAAGGACCAAAAAAGATGAGCTCTTGAAGTTGGTCGGATTGATATCGCACGTCCAACTCCAACCCTTCAGCTTTCCCGGAGAGCACGGACTTGTCCTTCGTAAGCGTCAAGATCTCCTCTTCCGCGCTAGCTAGCTCGCTCTTTAGCCCAGTGGTCTCTTCCTCATATCGGGCAACTTGCTTTCTCAAATCAGCTACAATAGCCTCAAGTGAGACTACACGCCCAATCTCACTGTCTAGCTGACCTTTCAAACCCTCAACTTCTTTAGCATGGTCACCAGAGGTGGCTTTCAAATCTTTGCAAAGTCCCAATATCTTCGCGACATATTCGTCAATCTCTTTCTGCTTGGACTCGATCGTCTTGAATCTTCTCAGTGTCGTGGATGGTATCGACACTGTAGCACGCATGTGCCATGTAGCAAGAAGCAGTCATGTATTTAAGTAGCTCGTTCCGACACCACCCCCCGGACTGGCCCATCAAGAGTGACATCGCTTCCTTCTTAACCTCAGGATCAACATTAAAGTCTAGAAGCGACACACCAGAAGTGTAGGGTTTGTAACCAGCAGGGGGTGGGGGTACAGATCGAGAACTTAACCCTTTCTCGAATGTCAGTCGAGGCTCAGCACCTTTGCTCTTCTTTAATCGAATGAGCTTCGCCTCTCGGAATCGCTTGCACATGTAGAGAGGAGCGGCGTCAAAGTATAAAAGCGATCGCTTTTTCCCGCTCTCAAGCTCCTTCTCCGTTGGTGGCTTTTGAGCTTCAGCCACATCCTCAAAAGTAAAGTCTTCCCTTTGGTAAAGGACAAAGGGAACACCGCGCGACACAGAATAATCAGCCAAGGTCCGCGCAATCCGATCCGAGGCTTCAATGTCTTTGGTGGTAAACCCAAGCGAAGCACTTATGTGCACTCGGTGGGGATCATTCCATTCTTCCAGACTCCCGGGAAGAAACTCAGAGGTAATGAAGAAGAATTCTTTCTTCCAGTTGCATCCAAAATTTGTCGGCAAATCGTCGACGACATTCTTGTCGAAATGCCGTCGCGTAAACCCGACGCGACCAGATCCTGACTTGTTATCCTTCACAAGCTTGTAGAAATGCAGAAACAAGCTTGCGGTCGCAGTGATCCTTAGGCTCCAGCAAATATTCAGAAAACCTCGTAGGGTCACAAAGAATCCCGCCGGGAGCTACGATAGGGACACTTCAAAAGTGAGCAATATTTCACTAATTATCTCAGGAATTGGTAATTTCGAGAAATGCTTGAAATATATCCTCGGGATAGCCTGGAATCCCGGTGGTGGAAGACTCGCAGGCTGGTATCGCGATATCCAGAATCGCAAATGCCCAGAAATTTGCACCCCTGATAGCAAGCTTCGAGCATCGCTCGCGTTGAGGTTGGAGGGGGGGTGCAGTCCATTAGAACCATCCAAGGTTGCGGAAGTCATGACTTGCTCAAATTCGCCGTCCCCGGAGCGAGCTACTGGGAGCAACCTTGGTTCGCCATTTAAGGCAATCTCGCAGTGAGCGAACCCAGATGGGTTCAGAGCTCCAACATATGCATCGAAATCGAGGTCCGGATCTCGATTACTATCCAAATCCACGGGAGGTGGCGGAGTTCTTTCAATAGAGTGCCGGCTCGCTCTACGACGTGGGTTGGGAGCACCACGGTCAACGTGCAAAGTCTCTTCAAAATTTACATCAAGAGGCGGGGGGACCCCCTCATCCTGTTTAGGCACGTAGACTTTTCCCTTGCCATGGCTACGTCGTTGTTTCCGTTTCTTAGAGCCATCGCCCATAAATGGCCCCTGGTTCGGGTTCAGTCCCGACACAATTAGACCTTCGGCACTCACAACCAACGGAGCGGTTTGGAGCGCAGAAGAGTCATCAATCAGCATGGGAGTCGCCGACTTAGACCCTTGAGTCGCCGATCCAGTAAGAAGGATTGTCGAATCACGGCCTGCAGTCGCCGACCCAATGGCACCCGAGCCATGACCTCTTCGCTTGAAAGATTTTCCCTTTACGGGCCCAGTCTGTGTCGTCGACTCCTCAGGGGTAATCGCCAACACAGAGGTCCCGGGAATCTCTCCCAGTTCGAGAGGCCCCTCAGGCACGACTATAAGGGCCCTGCTCAGTGTCGCCGACTCCGCAAGGGGAATCGCCGACACCGGCGAGGCGCCAATAAGCTTGTGCACAGAGGCACTCAGGTCCATACCACGAGGTGGAACGACCGGAGTCGCCGACTCAACCCCTCTGTCAGGAGAGGGAATCGGCGACTCAACGGTGTTCAACACCTCATCGAGACCCTCAACGATCATCTCCGCAATGAAAGCGGACGTTTCAGCTTCATTCAAAGGTGAGAAGTTGGAATCGGGGGCAGACATGGTTTGGGAATCGTCGATTCAAAGAAATATTACTTGGGAATTGGCGACTAAAAATCTAGGGTTTTAGGCGATTGAGAAGGGGAAAAGTGTTGTGAGATTTGGGGAAAACTCTCCACTATTTATAGCCCCTGGGAAAATTGCAAAAATCCCCTAGAAAATCCGAAAATTACAAAAATAGAGATCGGAAGTTGATCTCTAGGCCATATCCCCGGTATTACGCCATTGTCGCCGACTCCACAAGGGAGTCGCCGACTCCGAACACAATCTCGCAGAACTGTGAGATTCATTTCCTTATTTGGAGATTTTGCATATATTCCCCATATATTCTCCAAATATCTCAAGGATCTCCTAAAAAGATCCGACGGTTACACTAGGAGTCGCCGATCCCTAGAGGGAGTCGCCGACTCACATGGGTAAAAAATAAAATACCCCCTGCAGTTACCCAGACCATAGGTTGTCGCCGATTGGTGGCCTCCAATCGCTGACTCAGGGTAAAATAACAACAAAACTGCCTAAAGTGCATGTTTTCGAGGGGGAGCATCATAAGCTTTCCCGACACTTCTGTCGCTTCGGCCAGAAGTCGTCAAAATTCAAGGGAGAGTGTCGCAAGCTCTAACGGCACTTCTGTCGCTTCGGCCAAAAGTCGTCACATCTCAGGAGGGAATATCACAAGCTCTCTCCATTATCAGGGTTTCAAATTACAAGGTAACCCTCAAGTGTCGAATATTTTCGATTTGTCATCACTCTATCTCTTGTAACTCTACATTAATCTGGAGGTATAAATTATCCGTAAATTTAACCGTAGGCTGAGCTACGATTCGTACGACCAAGTCTACGCCCAGAGTGGCTAGCAATTGGGTTAGCAGAGTCTAATTTACGTCCAGAGTGGCTAAATTACGACTTGTGAATCTAGTTTCGGGCCTTAGTTACAATTTAAAGGGTAATTTATATGAAAGATTAGCAAAAGAAAAACAACAGATAGCTCATCGACAATAAGGTACTTCGAAAAATACTCATCCCAAAAGTTTGTGTGTCGCAAGGGCACGATCTTCGAGGGGGAGTATCACAAGCTCTCCCGACACTTCTGTCGCTTCGGCCAGAAGCCGTCGAAATTCGAGGGGAAGTATCACAAGCTCTCCCGACACTTCTGTCGCTTCGGCCAAAAGTCGTCAAAAAATTTGAGCACGGTAAAATCTGTCGCTTCGGCCAGATTTACCAAGGACAAATTTGAGCAAAAGAGGGGCATCACGAAAGATAAATCGCACGGTAAGTTCAATAAATAAATAAAATATGCATTTTGGACTAATCTAGTTGTTTTGCAGAGTGTTTTCCTTTTTTGCAGGTAAGATTCCGCCGCCCGTGCTAGGATCGGATTCTGATAGTAAATCTGTAGCCTTGACCGGAATCAGATTCTAATAGTGAATCAACAGGTTCTATAACCGAGGCGAGAATCGGATTCTGATAGTGAATCTGTAGCCTTGGTCAGAATCAGACTCTGATAGTGAGTCGGTCTATCTCGTCGCTTCGACCTTGATAGACCAGAGGTCATTTTGACGCTTCGGCCTTAATGATGTCAAGGGGGGAGTATCACAAGCTCTCCCCGATACTTCTGTCGCTTCGGCCAGAAGTCGTTGAACTTGGGGGGAGTATCATAAGCTCTTCCCGACACTTCTGTCATTTCGGCCAGAAGCTGTCGCATTTTGAGCATGATAGATCTGTCGTTTCGGCCAGATCAATCAAGGATTTATTGAGCATAAGGAGGAGCAGCACGAGGAGCATCCCCGCATGGCAAGGTCAGTAAATCAATAAATATATCCTTCAGACTAATATAGTTGTTTTGCAGGTTATTTTTGTTTTGCAGGAATAATTTTGTCGTTTTGGCCAGAATCGGATCTATTTTGTCGCTTTGGCCCTAATAGATCCAGGTCCATTTTGTCGCTTTGGTCTTAATGGACCAAGAATTATTTTGTCGCTTCAGCCTCAATAATTCTTCTATCTTGTCGCTTTGGCCTTGATAGACTTGGAGATCATTTTGTCGCTTTGGCTTTAATGATCTCGACCCACCTTGTCGCTTCGGCCTTGGTGGGGTAACCGTCGTTGCGGACATAAAGTCGCTCTTGATTAGGGTGGACTATAAACATCAGTTCTGATAGTGAACTAAATCCTATCGCTTCGGTCAGGATCCACGCATTCTGTCGCTTCGGCCAGAATCAGGCTCTGATAGTGAGTCGGTCCATTTTGTCGCTTTGGCCTTAATGGACGGGAATTATTTTGTCGCTTTAGCCTTAATAATTCCCTCTCATCTTGTCGCTTTGGCCTTGATGATGACAAGAAAAAGTCACTCCTGATCAGAGTTGGACTATAAACACGTAGTTCCATTGACCTGAAACTAGATTCTGATAGTGAATCAATCCATCTAATAGTGCATGGATAACGGAGTCACTGTGTCGCTGTGGCCGCAATGATTCGATCCCATCTTGCCGCTTTGGCCTTGATGAGGATCACCTTGCTTGGGGGGGATACTGGCGGTACACGCATGTTTCTTGTGCTCTCTTCAGGGGGGAGTACTGGTGAGACATGCCTGATTACGTTAGTCACTCCCAACAACGCCCTTCAACAAGAACTACGGTTCCATCGCTATATGTCGGACCCCCGGAAGGCTTCCACGGTACGGAGTACGTGTCTACGTCAAGAACTCAAGGCAACACCTGGGAATCGCCGACTAGGACTACCAAGTCGCCGACTCCAGTGGTGTGTTGCCGACTCCAGCCAGAGAAGTCGGGTCTGGTAGACCGAGGACCTGGCCTCAAAGGAGTCGGCGACTCCACCTCTGGGTCGGCGACTCCCATACCTGAGTCGCCGACTCCCAGCCGTTACTTGGGCGGGCCCACACCATTATGGCGCCCTTCAATAGGGTACCATAATGGGGTGGGCCCCACTCTATTGAATGGGAACGCCTCTATGACCCTATAAAAGGGGTCCTAGGGGTGTCCTCCATTCACAACACAACTTCACCAACCACACTCCACATTAGAGCATCCAAGGAGCCTGAATCGCCTACTCCTAAGAGAGTCGCCGATTCCCCTCCTCTTCTGCAGGTGTTTGACGTAGAACGCGCGTCGTGGACTCCAAAGCCTCCGGCCCCTTCTCGCAACCCCGCGAGCCCACTGGTAGCAGATTCCATGCTTCATCAGAAGCACAAAGGATTAATGCTAATCCAAATTAGATAGAGTTAAATTGGTAATGCTAAATTAGATGGAGTTAAATTGGCCCATACTCAAGGCCCAATAGAAGATAGTATATATAAACATGTATTGTAATATTTTAAGTGACTTTTTCAAAATCTAAATACAAAACCAAAACCCTAGGGTTTCTAAGCGATTCGTCTCCTCTCCTCCAACGACTCCTCACCGTCGTCTCCAGTCTCCCAGCGTCACTCCGACTCACACTTCATCCGACTTGCTTAACTTCTTCAAGTTTATCTTCATTTGCGGAGTCTCCAAACCGTTCTAATAAGTCCTCCGTGAACTTTTCCCATGTTGTAATCAGAATGTTGCTGCAAACTCCTCGGACCCATCCCAACGCGTTCTTTGTTATATGGAACCCGATGATTTGGAGTTTAGCCTCGTCGGTGATTCCATGATACGCGAAGTACTCTCCTGCTTAGTACAGCTAGCCTTTGGGATCTTCCCCCAAAAATCTTGGTAAGTTCAACTTGAGTGTCCGAGCTCCCCTCGAAGAGCCATCACCCCCACGACTGTTGCTTCCCTCTCTCACTTGTAATTTTTTAACCAGATTTTTCAGCTTGAATACCTCATCATGCAAACTGACGATGAACATATCCTACCGCTTACATGACTCTGTCATGTGTTTGTTCTGTCCATCGACTACTATCGCCAACGATCCTCGAATTTCATCCAACGAGTCATCTGTATTCACAACACTAATTGAGAATCAAAAAAATAAATTGCGCGAGATTGAGTCAAGACGTCCCTACTAGGGACCCAATTATGGCTTGGTGCACGCCTTGAAGATTTTGTGAATTATTTTAAGTCGATTTTAAAAGAGTGATCAGAAGATTACTAGATTAAAAGAGTAATCAGAAGATGATTAATATAAAACATTCACTGAACTGGATCTAAGTGTAATTAAGTAAAACATGAGGTCGTGACGTTTTGCCTAAGAGAAGAAGCTACAAGGTCAAAGAGGCAAAATTCACCAATTAAAGGCAGTTGGTAAATATGAAGGAGCACGAGGGCGAGAGTGCAACTTTAACCACTTAAAGAAAGTTGGTAAATATGAAGAAGCACGAGGGCGAGAATGCAACTTTAACCACTTAAAGACACCCGAGAATTACATAAGAGTACGAGGGCTTAACTGCAATTCTAACCATTAAAATCAGAAGAATCGGGCTAACGGATCCGGGTTGCTACCCAAC
The DNA here is from genome assembly GCA_001185155.1 of Zostera marina. NCBI lineage: Eukaryota > Viridiplantae > Streptophyta > Magnoliopsida > Alismatales > Zosteraceae > Zostera > Zostera marina. The sequence continues at coordinate 2,024,564 of LFYR01000981.1, read as the reverse complement.
TAAAGATCCAGTTAAATAGTTAGTTTAGTTAATGTTGTGTTAGTTGCTAATTAGTTAATTAGTTAATAATAAACTAGCTATTAATACAGAAGCTTAAGTATAATGTAATTGATAATTTCAGAGAGTTAATTACAGAGTTAACACTAATTACATTGCTACAGTGTTAACGGTAAGGGAATTAGTTAATGCGAGTAACCCTAATTCTACCCCTCTTCTAGGTTAATTGTTCACCGTCCGGCGAGCCAAGGTCGCCGGATTTCGTGTATTTCATCTACTGAAGTGCGCTCAACGTTTAATATGGTATCTGCCGGTAGTATCGGCCATGCTTCCGCTAATGGAGAAGAAGAACTTGTTCTCACCCAGCAGCAAGAAGGTGACACAGGGTCGTCGAGTTCTTCACCATCTTCTCCGCCTACAATTATGCATTCTCCTCGACACAAGTTGCGTTCTTCCTCCAAGAGTAAACACAAAAGTCACCACCATAAGCATCGCTCCCACAAATCCAGAAGGTCTGCCCCTGTTTCAGCAATAAACGATAGGGAATCAATCTATTATCTAAACTCTGGAGATCACCCGGGTGCACTGATGGTGGCTGACAAATTGACTGGAGAGTCAAATTACGCAAGCTTGGCCAATGCCATGAAGCTTTCACTACTATCCAAGAGGAAAATAAATTTTGTGAATGGCAAAATTCAAAAACCAGAGGATAGAGGAGGAAAAGAGTTTGAAGCTTGGGAGACAGTCAATGGGCTAGTGCTTTCATGGATAATCAACAGTGTATCTCCACAGATTTCTTCCTCACTAATGCATACTGAAGAAGCAAGCATTGCTTGGAAAGATCTTCAAAAAAGGTACAATCAAGGGAATGCACCTAAGGTCAACCAAGTGAGGTATGATCTAAATAATTTAAATCAAGGATCTGATAGTGTCACTGAATACTATGATAAGTTCAAAAGTCTTTGGAATCAAAAGGTAAAATTAGATGATATAGACTTTTGTAATTCCTGCATTCCTAAGTACAATGTCAAGTTAGAAAAAGATAAGATCCATCAGTTCTTGCTAGGACTGAATGAGGATTTTAAGGTCATAAGAGGGCAAATCCTCTCATATGATGAACTATCAAACATGAGTAAACTGTTTTACCTCATCATACAAGAGGAAAGACAGAAAACTATATTTAGAACCAAAAATGATAAACCTATGGAATCTTCTGCCCTATATGCTAAAAGAACAAATGAAAAAGAGGAAGATAAAGGTTTATATGGGAAAAATGGGAAGAAATTGGATACTTCCAAGTACTGTGATAATTTTAAATTCTATGGACATATCAGAAAAGATTGTTACCATATTGCGGGATTCCCAAATGACAAGAACAAGGAGAATTTCAAGAAAGAGAACAAGTTTAAAAAATCCAAAATTGAGACTGCAAATCAAGCCTCATCCTCAAACTCTGTAATTCCAGGGATGTCTAATGAAGAAATCTTGATGCTCAAGAGCTTCTTGAAAAACAATGGTATGAGTTATTTTTCAAATATTTTAAATTTTAAAATAAATCACTTATATAATGTGATAAATCTAAAAACAGATTGGATCATAGATACTGGAGCTTCCCAACACATGACTGGGAATC
>LFYR01000981.1:1992299-2022792 GCA_001185155.1 Zostera marina | reverse complement strand
ATTTAAAGTGAATCTAATATCAGTTAATAAATTAACTCTAAACAGCAATTTAAAAGTATTATTTGATGATAAAAACTGTCATTTTCAGGAAAGCAAGTCAGGGAAAGTGATTGGGAAGGATAGAAGCCAAGATGGGCTCTATATATACAGTTCTAATCCCCCTGGTTTTGCATACACAGCCCTAGACACTAGAACTTGGCATAATAGACTTGGACACATCTCCAATGAGAAGCTTGTTATGCTAGCTAAAAATCAGCAAATAGAGTGTAAAGTAAAAAGTTTACCTTGTATTTCAAATAAAAATTCTATTTTAGATGATTGTAATAAAGAATCTTTTTCAAATAAAAGTTGTGATGTTTGTCCATTATCCAAACAAAACAAACTCAAATATACAAAAAGTATGACAATAAGTAAAAATCTATTTAATTTAATTCATATAGATATTTGGGGTAAGTTCCCAATTACCACTCATGATGGTTTCAAATATTTTTTAACCATTGTAAAGGACTTAAGTAGAACAACTTGGATTTTTTTAATAAAAGATAAATCCACTGCCTATGATTGCATAAGAAAATTTATATTCAAAGTTAAGAACTTCTTTTCTAAAAATATAAAGATAATAAGAAGTGATAATAGTGGAGAATTCAAATCAAATAAATTCAAAGATATGGTTGAGAGTTTTGAAATCATACACCAACTCATATGTCCATACAACCCTCAACAAAATGCAAGGGTTGAGAGAAAACATAGATGCCTACTGAATATAGCTAGGTCTCTACACATACAAGCTAATATTCCCCTAAAATATTGGGGAGAATGCATATTGGCTGCCACATACATAATAAATAGAATTCCATCAAAGATTCTAGATAATAAAACCCCTTTTGAAATCCTACATAAACAAAAACCAAAATATAATTTTCTAAGAACTTTTGGTTGTCTATGTTAAGGAATCTTGTTATTATTCTAATTCGTTTTTCTATAAATATAAAAAATTTCATTAACTATTTTTATGTCAAACTCGTTCTTGTTGTTTTTATTACTCATTGTTGTTAATCCTATCTTATGGCAGCATATTGGTTTGTTCAAATTAGTTGTTGCTTTTCTGGTTATTTGTCCTCATTCAACGAAGTCCACCTGCGATTAATACATATGTCTTTTTTTTATAATGGCGATTTATATTAAAAGTAAAATAAAAGACATTACAAGCTACGATAATAAGCAAGATAGACAAATAATTAAACAACTACAAGTACGATAGGATGTGTGGAATAGATATAACTTATTAATCCTCGGCTTGTAGGTCAGTAACCAATAGCGAGGCTTCCTCCCACTTTTTGATAGCTGTGTCCTCCAAACTTAACCTATGCGCTTTTTTAAATATGCGATAATCATAGATAATAGTCAAATCTCGTATGAAATCCCTTGCCATGACTTTTACCGGTCGACAGAGCCCCTCCTTTTGTCGTAAGTTCCTCTCCCTCCAAAGATGCCATATAAACGCTGCAAGTGCATTCCAATGTAGCCCCCAGCATGGTGCTGACTTCCTGAATTTGGATATCCCCTCCATGATATCACCCACCCTTATATCTCCTAGCTTTATTTCAGTGATACCCATAAGTTTCCATAATGCGTTATCTGTCAACCTTATAAATTCGTTTCAAAGAGACCAGCTGAACTCGCAATTGAAGAATAAATGAGCTGTCGTTTCTTCAACTGTATCACATAGGACACACTTTGCTGGAACCCCTAACCCCCACGACCTCAATTTATCGAATGTTCTTAGCTTGCCCCATCTTAGTCTCCATAGACAGAAGGCCATCTTTGAGGTACGGCATGTCCACACTCCTATAGCCAGAGGATCAACGACGGCTGGCGGTGATAATTTTGCTCTTAAGAGGCTCGTTTTTATACTACCGTTGACTGTGCAATCCAGCCCTGCAGGGTAGCATAAATTGATATCCTCTTTGGCTCTCAATATGCTTGTCCATATCGGAGAGTCCTTGGAACATAATTGGATTTCCGCCAAATCTCTCCCTTTGAGATAGCGTGCCCGCATCCAAACCGCCCATGGAGAATCCCCATTCCAGATTCTATAAGCCCATTTGACCCTAGGAACTCTTGCGAGTAACACCGGATCCGCCAGTCCTAGGCCCCCATCTTCCTTAGCCATAATCATTCTGCTCCATGCCATACCTTTAGAGTCCCCCCATATAAACTGATAGATAATTTGTCGTGCTTTTTTGATCACCGTCATGGGAATTTTGAGACATTGAAACCAGTATTGTAGCTTTCCCACTAGGACCCAGTTAGCTAATTGCACTTTTCCTCCATAAGACAGAGCTCTATTTTTCCATTTCTGTAGATACGAGTTTAGTTGGTCGATTAGCGGAACGCAGTCCGCACCTTTTACGTCCCGCCCAATTAGAGGCACCCCTAGATATTTAAGTGGTAAAAAGCTTTCCTGAAACCCCATCAACTGCAATAGGTCATCCTTGATCTGCTCACATGAGATGGAGAATATCATCGAACTCTTGGAACAATTAATTTCCAATCCTGAATTTTTTGTAAAATCATTCAGCACTGCTTTAACTTCCCTCATCGATTTGGTATTTGCCTTTGCAAAGCATAGCACATCGTCAGCAAAAATGAGGTGCGTTGGAGAGATAGCTCCCCCCATAACGAAGGTATCCAATTCACCACATTTTTCAACAAGATGCAATGATTGTGAAAGGTTCTCCATAACTAGGTTGAAGAGGATCGGTGAAAGTGGGTCTCCTTGCCGAAGACCTCTTCCACTACTAGATTGTGCTGAAGGTTCCCCCTCGATAAGGATGGAAAAGGTCGCAGTCGAGATACACTGAGTGATTAGTCTGACCAGTGCCCCTGAGAAACCCATACTGACCAGAGTTATGCGAATCGCTTCCCAGCTAATTGAGTCGAATGCTTTAGTGATATCAAGGCTTATACACACTCGTCTAGCTGTTGCCTTCTGTTTGAATCCTTTTAGCAATTCCTCCGCAAGGAGGACATTATCAGAGATGATTCTACTCTTTGTGAAGGCCACTTGATTGCCTGAAAGTAGCTCTGGAGTAACTAACCCAATCATGTTTGCTAATAACTTAGATATGATCTTGTAAATTGTGTTTACCCCAGAGATGGGTCTAAAATCTCGAATATGTGAGGCCTCTGGAAATTTAGGAATAATAGTGATGAATGTATGATTGATGTGCTTTAAGGAACCACGACCATCGAAGAAATCCTCTATAAGCGTCATCACATCTCTCTTAATAATACCCCAGTATCTTTTGAAAAATCCTGCCGTAAACCCATCGGGTCCTGGTGCTTTTTTCGGACACAGGCTAGAGATCACTTCCCACACCTCCTCCACTGGCCTCCGCGCCATCCAGAGATTCATCTCCTCTGCCACTAGTTTCGGGAACCATCTCAAAGGGGTTTCGGTGCTACTATTCAAAGGATGCCTCTCATGAAACAACTCTTTAAAATAAGCAATTCCTTCCTTTTCCAATCGATCCCTTGTAACTAATGGATTTCCTTGATCATCTAAGTTACACAACATAGAGTTCCTCAGGCTCCGGTCCTTGGTTTTTTGGCTAAAAAATCTAGTGTTAGAATCACCCAACTTCAGCCAATTCACTCTTAAACATTGCCTAAGCTCTAGCTCCTCCCTTTCAAGCAGATCCCGAAGTGTTAACTTCTCTTCAACCAGCTTTTGTTGTAACTCATGGCTGTCTGGGTCCTCTGTCAGTTTTAAGACTTTCTCCCCTATTGATTTTCTGATGAGTTCGATTTGATTTTTCAACGAGGCCTGCTCCTGTAACCAAAGCTTGGTAGAAGATTTTACTAAACGCAATTTAGAATTGAAAGTAAACATAGCAGTGCCCTGCAGATTAGAGTCCCAACATTTTTTGACTAGCTCCAGATACCCTTCCTGTCCCATCCAGGTGTTGACAAAACGAAAGGGCCTCTTAGCTTTAGAAATTTGGTAAAAGGTAACCTCCAAGCCATGATGGTCGCTAGATCCCGTAGTGTAGAGGTTACAGATTAAATTAGGCCAGAGGGATCTTCAGCTCTCATTTATTAGGACTCTATCAATCCGGCTTTCACATCTATTACTTTCAACTGCACCATTGCTCCAAGTAAAAAATCGTCCTTTCATAGGCATTTCAGTAGTATAAGTACTTTCTATCATCATTCGGAATTCAGCCGGCCCCACGTCGGAATACTCACCTTGTCCTCTTCTTTCGGAGGCACAGATGACCTCATTAAAATCCCCTAAAATTATCCATTTTTCATGGTGGACTGTCGGGTAAATTTTAATTAAATCCCCCCAAAGTAGCTTTCTTTCCGCGGGCGTATTTCGACCGTAAACAAACGAAATGTAGAGAGTTAAACCAGCGCTATTGGAAAACTTGAAATGCATCAGTTTCTTAGTGACAAGTATCGGGCTTCCCGTCCATATCCTTGGGTTCCAAAAAATCCATATCGAATCACCTTTATCGGGTTCCCATGCATTAGAATTAGATAATTGAGCCCACGTATCTTTAAAAAACTCAGCTACTTTGCCTTGATTATTTCTCCTGATTCGTGTCTCCAGGATTCCGACAATTTCCAATCTTTTTCTAGCCATTAGTGACAAAACCTCCCTTTTCTTTTTCTTTCCATTGAACCCCTTCACATTCCACACGAAAAGAGCCATCTCGGTTCTTAGACGGCCCTGGTGGAAGTTAATCGAGTTTAATGACCAGCAGCGCCGGCTCGAGGAGCCTCTTGCGCTGCCTGTGAGATTAAGAATTGAGTGATTTGATGCTTTCATAATAGGCCCGGATTTGGGTTTGGATTATCAACCGTCATAGTCTCGGGAATTGGGAGCTCATCCACATTTTCAGCTATTGTAGGAGGAGAACAATCCAGTAGTGGGCTTAGACCTTGTGGACTAACGTTCAAATCTATGTTTCTAATTTGGCTCACAACATGATTTAATCTTAATGCCGAGTCCACAGAACTCTCCGAGCCCTCTTCTTCTTCCTCCAGAGCATTCATGATCGGGACATTGACTTCCTCTATGTGCACTGCAACCTCATTAGTTGAATTCAACCTTCTCTCCCTCCTCATCTGTTTCTGCCTCTGCCTTCTTCTTAATCTAGCAGCCCTTCTTTTCTGTGTCCTCGTAGACTTCTGGGTTTCAGATTCTGAGTTTTCTTTTTGTTCAGATACTACAGGGGATTCGATGAAAATAGCTCTCCTTTTACGAGTGTTAACCCCCGCTGTTGAGATACTTGGAGGTGGATTTAAGTCACCAGATTCTTGATTATTTTTAGCCTCCACCGTCAAGGGTACTCGGAGACAAGCTTCAGTTGTATGACCGTAGCCCTCACACCGTTTACACGAGGGGGGAACGGATGGATACCTCATTGCAACTTCCTCCGTCACTTGACCATTCTGGCCTTGTATTATAATTTTCGTACTTTCGGGAAATTTAAAGGGCAGCATCCACTACCACCACTAACTGGATAATTGTCTGATCATCTCTGATCGCAAATCTACCATTTAGAGGTGTGCCTAGTGTGCTAGCGATTCTAGCGATGATTCCCGTGTTCCAGAACTCCTCATTCAGCGCAGGTAGGTTGACCCATATCGGAATCGTCGGTAGGGCCTCAGTTCTGGAATCCAATGATGGTTTCCATTCTTGAACCAGCATAATCTCTGATTCCATCCAGAGCCATTCCTCCTTAAGGGCTCTCCTATAGTCTCTTTCGTTCTGAATCGTAACTTTTCCCCTTAATTACATCAGTAAAGGTCAAAATAATAAGTTGGGTTTCGATGTGCTTAAATACTTACCCCTTCAAATTATAAAATTTTCAAACATCTATATGTATTTTCAAATAATACAAAGGATTAAATAATATTTTCTCAATAGTTTACATTAAAAAAATTTCTTAAACAAATCTTTCCTTCCAAAATTTAACTAAATTCACAGTAATTATTATTAATAACTATTAAAGTTTTAATGATTCAGCATTAGGTTTTTCTACTTGTAAAAAAAATAGTTCTCATTTATCAAAAAAAATCACAATCATTATTAAGATTTTTGAAAATCAGAGTTCGAGTCTCTTTGCATACATATTTTTCTTAAAATTCTACTACAATGTAACTGGTAGGTCTGTTAAACAAACGAATTTGATCATGATACCTCTATATTCGAATTATCGAATTCAATTGGATACCGATTGGTTGCTTAGTTGACTTCAAGTGATTGTTTCCAAGTAGACAAGATAGCCTCCATGGCTACTCCTGTCCGATGTATCCCCCTCTTGTCCAATCTATGTCGGAGAACGCCTTCAATTCAAGATCTGAAATTTTTGAAATATTTATACAAGCGGACATTTTTCCAGACAGAAAACGAAAAAGTCTTTGAACCGCCCGCGCACCTTTTAGTGAGTTGTTATTGGTTTGCACATAAGTTGGGATATTTTGTTTACACTATAAGCAATGTCGGATTGGGTCGTCGTCAGATATTGGAGCGACCCGACTAGCTTTCTCAAAGTCTTTCCTATCGAGAGATCAAGTTCCGGTGAATCATCTCATCATACATAGGAGTGACAATAACAAACACGATTCGTAAAAAAACACGACACGAATACGATACATTTATAATAGTGTCGGGTTAGTGTCGAAAATTTTGACACGATTAAAAAAACACGACACGTTTACACGAAACGTAAATTGACACGATAACACGAAACGATTATTAATTAAATATATTATCAAATTATCAAATATCTAATTAGTAATATCAAATATAGTAATATTCAACAGAGTAATATTAAATATCAAACGATTATTAATTATAAAAAAATATTATATTTAAAGAGAATAGAAATGTAGCACAGATGGTAAAACATTTCCTCAGCATGCGAGGTCATTGGTTCAATCCTCCATGTTTCCAAATTAATTATTTTAACCTGCAGGTTAAGTTCGAGCCCATATGATACCTTAACGAGCCGAGCTCGAGTCTGGCTCTATAAGCAAAAGCTTGGCTCGGACATCCTAGTCGTGTCGACACCAATTTCGTTTTGTGTTAAATTTTTTTGACACGGGTCGTGTTCGTGTCGACGAAAAAATTAGTCGTGTCAACACGAATTGTCAGACCTAATCATAGAGATCGTACTTCTGTTCTATCGGAGTTGAAGTGAGTTTCAAATTACTCAGGCCATCTTTTAATTGCTTTACAGAATGGAGGTTCTACGTTGTTGAGAAAGTAGCAGTGAGCCATCCTTTAATTGCTTTACATGTATCCCTAGAAAAAATTCTAGTTGACCGATGTCTTTAACCGGAAATTTTTTCCCAATTTTTTATGAAAAACTTTTTGTGAAATCCTTCGATGATAATGCTAGTATAATATTTATGAGGGTGAAACTCGATCAGTGTTTGTGAATCGTTTCGAAAACTCCACTAAAAAACACGTTCAAACTCTGCAATGCTTTATTTGCCTTCTCTCGATGATTTCTCAAAGTGCTCTCCAAAAGATCATATCTCCTAATGACTGAAAATGCCCATCTATTTATAAGATTTCGTATGAGGATAATCTGGTTATTAGGGTAGTAACCGCCTAACAATCTCAGACTTGACTCCAGTTCGATTTTTTGAGGTCGATTTTCTCAGGTCAATTTCAGGTCAATTTAGAAAAGTCGACCCGGGAAAGTTGATCAGAAAAAATCAACCTACCCTAAAGTCGATACGGAGTCCCCTACAACCTATACGGATCGTTCCATTCTCATAGAGTTGGTATATCCGAATTTCCGGATACTAGTGATGTGATCAAGCACGGGATCATGTATCACTAGTACTTCTCCCCCTTCGACGTACCAGACTCTTCGAGGGTTTCCTTTCAGTTTCTGGTAATATGATCTGTATACGGGATCCTGTATCACAAAATATCATCGACATACACGATGAAATATGCTTTCACACCATTGCTAGAATAATGACTCAACAAACCCAACTGAAATAACGAAAACTCTGAGCCAGTGGAACCACGTCCTAAGTGATTGGCATAAACCGTAGATCGATCTTTGTAATTCACATACTGTCGCAGGCTGATTCAGATCCCTATATCCAGGCTATTGCTTCGTATACACTTTCTCTTTGAGCTCACCGTCTAGAAACACATTTGAGATGTCAAATTGTCGAAGTTCCCAGTCCCATGTTACAGTGCGGCTAAGAATCAATTTCATATACGCATGCTTAATATATAACTGAAGCGAATGTTTCTGTGACGTCGACTCTATCGACTTGCCTCATCCCATTTTCCAATAATCGTGCTATAAAACGTTCAATTTCCCTTGTTTTGGTCATCTTCTGTTTGAACACCCATTTACATGACATCCGCACCGCACAATCGATTGCTAAGACGGGTGCCGGACCCAGACAACTGCGTATATTAAATCAAGTGGAGCTGAAGAAAATTTTTCAAGAATTGACAGATAATGTGATTGATTATCCAAACTTTTTATTGCTTAGAGGTAGATCAAACTCATTTATGATTTCTAACACAATGTGATAATTGATGTGAGCTAGCCAGCCGATTATGCCATAAGGAAGCTGATTCTTTGAGCGCCGAGTTAGTCGATGGAAGATTCTTTGACCACACTGTAACTAATTACATGATCTCCATCTAGAATCCAAAGACCTGATGCTAGTAATGTTGTTAAATTCTTGAATCCATGTGTTGTTGAAACCATTGAAAAATAGTGTTCATTTCCAAACTAGTCATCTCATGGTAAGCAAATGCAAGATTCAATTCTGTCTGAATGTGTCTAAAAACAGATCCATACCTGTCTGTATCAGGAATAAACTTAGCCATGGATTCCTTCCAAGGAGTTTTCCGGCCATCTTTCTTCATATATCCATCATCATCAATAAACCCTAATTCTCCAAACATCCTAAACAACTTGATAGAGAATCCCTTGTCCAGGCCTGGGATCCTATCTGATAACAGATGAGGAGTGATTGGGAACTCCATACATCTAATCTCCCTTACTTCAACACCTTTCTTACTCAGTAATTCCATGTGCTTCGTTATCATTCTCATCCTTGCACCATCTTTGGGCATATGCACAAACAGTGTTGGAGAGTAATCTGAGAATACCACATCTGACATGGATTTGAATAATCCTTGTGCAACCACTAGTGTTATGGCTCTGAATTTCATCTTGGTGGCGAGGATCGACAAGAATTGACCGCCGGAAGAAGCACCCAAACCGAAAACAGGAAGATTGTTCAATTCAGGATGGGTTTCAATCCATCCACCAATGATTTGATTCACAGTTGTAACTTCCTTCCCGAAACTCCAACATTTCCCCAAACTTGAAATGCCAATGACGGCATATCTCAGATGGAGTGCTTCGCGAACTAGCAATCTCTCCTCCGGCATTCCAACGCAATTTGGGCATGTTGGTGATCTATCCCAGTAATGCCCGGGATGGCCACCGCAACCGTGGGCGACGAACAAAACGGCCCGAGACGAATCAGGTATTTGCCATATCACAACGGTGTGATCTATGTATTGGACAGTAGGATGGTTATTGTCAGATCTCAAATTTACCTCACCACCTCCGCCGCCGCCGCCGTTGCTGATGTGGATGAATCTTAGCACAGTCCAGAAGACGGCAATGATTGATAAAACGATTGGTAAATACAAGATCGGTGGTTTTCTTCTACAAGCTCTCATGGTGCCTCTTTGACGGGGCTCGATTTGAGGCATTCTTCTTCCCCTTTGCGGTTCTCAAATATTTTTTATTTTATTTTTAACTTAAGTTCAAAATAAATACAAATCATTAAAACAAACACTTTAATTTAAATTTTAAGAGAACTAAATATCATTTGCTCTCAAGCTCTCACAATAACATGGTATCAGTACTTGATGACACAAGAGTTGTTGTATAAATACCCGTAAAAATGATACTTAGAGAAGGATCTTTTTACCATTTTCGAGAGAACATATTGTACCAGAAAAAGAAAGACTAAGCATGTCAATGGATATCCGTAATTCGTATTCGTTTACGTTTAGTCGAATTCAAATACGAATTTGAAGCTAAAAGAATTCGAATACAAGGGTATCCGGATCGAATTCGTCCGATTGACAAACCTAAGAAAGACGGTGTAGTGAATACTTATAAATTATATTACAATTGATTTTTTTTAGTCCTGAAAAATTTCATCATAAGAGTATCTGCCCATTCATAAGATTGAAAAATACCTGCTGGTGGGGAAACAAGAAGAAGACACCAAGAGGGAAGAGGCCAGATAAGTACCCTCATCAGTCATCATAGACGAAGGCGCAACTTATGTGAGAGCCGTGGTCGTGGTCGGTATTTCCGCCAAACATTACAATGAATAAGATCAAAATTAGATAAACTATCAAAAAAGGGAGCTCAGTCTGATTGCTCAAATAACAATCATCATAAATAAAATCAGTGTTATCAGTATTACAAAAAAGTTCTCATTAATTGATGCCTAAGTTTCAATGGCATCTCTTCTTGCTCCTGGCCAGTGTCTGTCAATGGTTTCCAGATATATGAATTGAACATAACATTACCAGAACCAGATTTACAAATGTCTTAAAAACTACATTGACAATTTGACATTAAAAAAACCTTTGCCACCATTTTAGTTGTCTTGCCGCTTTCTGGATCAAATGAGGATATTATAAAAATATTTCAAAAATGTAAAGCAATACATTATACATGGTAAAGTTTTAAAGCAAACCTTCTTTTCGAGTTCTTGACATTGTAAGATGAGAGACTGCGGGAGGCTTGTTTCAGCCATTGGCATGTAGGATGCCATCTCTTCCACAAGCTTATTCGGCTGGATTACAAAAATAAAGAGTGGTGATAGTATTTAATATTGTGTCAAGTGTGAAGCAGTTGTTCAAAAATAAAATATAAGCAAAAAGACAACCTTTTTCTTCTCTTCAGAAGGTTGCGGCATGATAATAGGCTCTGGGAGAACATCTGCATCGCCATTTTGGATGTATGATTGTGTTTTCTCCTTTATTACTTCGTTTAACTGTAATGGCAGAATCATTCACAAAAGGATTGTTATAAATTACTACTAGCAATTGTATCAATTTAATTTATCTGTGTTGCATGTAAAAAAGGGATTCGACAAATAATACAGACCTTGTCTTCACGCCATTTGCTCTCCCACTGTGCATCTAATATGCTATCCGCCATTTCTTTCTGAGCATTGAGAAGAGATTCGATTTCCGATTTTGTACTTGGATTGTTCAATTCTTCCTTCGTGAATGTATATGCATTAAGGGGGAGGTCCAACTCATCATACTATATTATACAAGTAAATAGCCAACCCTTTAATTAGATATCTTCAAAATTGTGAAACTATAATGGAAATAAGTGGAAGAAAATGAAGCTCGGATTCTTACACCCCAATCGTTTGGCCTTGGAGGAACGGCAAGATTCATGATCTCTGCCTGTAATGCCTGTTTGGCTTTGTAGTAAGGTACATTTTTTACAATAATAGGATCCTCCTTTGCCCGTTTGGGATCTATAGAGATGAGGATCTGTAAAAATAAAAATAAAAAGCTTTAGTAAATCAGGAATATTCTCATTATTCTACAATTGGCACAAAGCCATGAACAGAAAAATACTAAACTCAAATCACTTTTCGCTGGTCTCCTAGCTACAGCAAAAGTAATAATAAATTAACAATACGTTTCACATTTTTATCATTACGGCACGAGGTTGCTACAATTTGCAAGATCTATATGACATTTATGATTGATTATTACCCAACTATATAATTAATGGCATTTACGATTAATTAGTACTAAACTATACAATTAATGGCATTTATGATTGGAATTTAAAAATTTGAAGGCAAACTTATTCACTCACATCTTGTAAGTCCTCCCATCCAGGTTCCCTTTTAGCCACTACATCTCGAAGGTGATTATACCGCATTGACTCCTAAAAAATAAAATATAGTAAATAACACCGGAGAAATAAAACAGGAAAATACAACTGACAATAGGTATACAATTCGTTTCAAGGTGGGAAACAAGGTCCCCAACAACATCATCCAAGAGCAAGAACAATTTTTATCATCTATGTATGTCTAAACATTATAGATAATTTGCCAAACTCAAGATTTAGTAGGAGGTAACATGAAAACCCAATATAATAATAAAAGATAAATTGATGATAGCTTTAAGCTTAACTAGAGAACTTCTAGTAACCATAAAGAATAAGGATGTGCAAGATTGCAAATATGCAACCCATTGCAATGCTATTTGCCAAAATCATTCATGGACTCATGGCATTGATAAAAAAGAGATGATATATATGTTTAAAAACCCAGTGCGAGATTTTATGCTTGCTGACCTTGTAGCGCCACCAAATTTTCTTCTTTTCATCTTCATCAAAGTTGACTCCTCCCAGTACTTGAGGCATTGTAATTAACCAAAAGTTTGCAATCTTGGGATCTTTCATACTTTGAACCATATTCTGGGGAAAATGTCAAGAGTAGATTGGTTAGAGTCCAAGCAATACTGACTGCTAGAGTATATATAGATGATTAGAACATAGTCCATCAATTGTCAGCATAAGAAGAATAACAAATACCACCTGTCTATCATTAATTATTATCTAAAATGGGAACGATCATATATGATAATATGACATAACAACAAGAATCCTTGGCTAAAATATCATATTGGGTTAAAAGATCCATGTGTCATAAAAGATCCTCTGCTAAAATAACATAAACTTTTTGCTAGTGCATATGACATAATGGCATATGCTAGTTTAGTATTAACCGGTGTTTTAAAGAAAAAGAATGATCGTTCCATCCAGTTAAGCAGAGGGAAAGTATACATGCCTCGTTAGGATGCTGCATCCTTTTCAAAACATTATATGCTACCCAAGGCGGCTGCATAATCTGCAGAAATTAAATAGCTATCATACACATAAATTTTTTAAACCACACAACACAGATTTAACACCATATATTTAAGCTGATGAGAAGCTTGCAAATTAATGCATCCTGTGCTAAAATAATTAGCTGTGAGCAAAATGGCAGGTCTTACATGATCAGCAGATAATCGAATATTTATTCGACGGTCCTTGCAGTCTGGACAATGCATCACACCCTACATTAATAAAAACTGTTAAAAATACAACCTTTTAACTTTCATGCTGTTGACTTGTTGCCGATATTATAAGCACACAATCACTACTTCAACGTTAATGGCAACATTATTCTTTTGTAATTCACATACGATCCATACCAATATGCACTATGCATGCAATTGCGAATCACCACACCAAGCAAACAGCATCAATACGTCCAAGAAGAAAAGAATGATTTGGGAAAAAATATATTATGCAGCCAAAAAAACTATTTGGAAGACACTTTAGATATTTTTATCATTACATATTTTGTTTCTTTTTCCAAAATGAAAGAATGCCTTTAAAATTTAAATCTATTTTAGCAAAAAAAAAACGAAGTACGTGAAAAACAAAACAAAGAACAAATGAACTTAACATACAGTTCCATTACAGTCAGCACATAGTTTTGATGGCATTGGAAGTGAAAGATCCACAGCAGAGGGAAGGTCGCACTAACTCAGCTCGATTATCAATCACAGCTTCTGCAATACTTTCAGCAGTAGGTCTCTCTCCACTGAAAAAGAATTTTATTAATTAACAAAAAAGACAGTCATGAATGTAAAATAGAACACTCTTCTGTTCTATTCTGAGCTTCCCCATCCCCAAACCTTCAGTGTATCGAAGAACTTGGTAAACGATTGATTTGTACTAATTATGGGTGAAATTATAAAGCTTAATGGTACTAATTGCATCTCATTTTCGAAATCATGTATAATGGTTGTGGCAAAATAGAGCCAGAGAAATCTGGATATAGAATGATTGATTATTACCTTCTCAATCTGTAATTCTGCACTTGATAGTGCACAGTTCCAGTACCTCTGCACATGGTACAGCACATATTTTCCCAGCCATTGCAAGTGTGACAATTCCTGAAGACATGGAGAAAATGATGAAACAGTTGAAATTTGAAAGGGGCAGGCAGTCAACCAATATTTCAGCAGTACCTCGGACATAAGACTTTCTTCCCCATCTCAAATGCGATATCATAGGTCCCAAGAACACCGACAACCTACATTGATTCGAAAAGAGCAAAACGTAAAAGAAAAGGTAAGTAAATGTAAAACAAACAGTGAATTGCGGTACGCTTTCCGATTAGTGTAACATACGAAGATAGCCTTGAATGCGAGGTCGGATGCGAGTCTAGGTACGCCGAATCCGCGAGGACCCAAATCGACGATGTCGAATGCGAGAGTGATCGGCGAGAAAACGATCTTGAAGGGGAGCTGAAGAACTTCGATGAAATTGTTGCCGTACCTGTCGATGAAAAGCTTACCGTGGATATCCCAGAACCTTTTGGGTCCCTGCATTAGCTTCGCAAACCCCCTCGGCTCCATTCCGGCGGGCGGCGGAGGAAGTGAACAAACGTCCGGAGAAAGGGCAGTGTGAAAGAGAGCAAAGAAAGCAGTAGAGAGAGATGGAGGATAATGCTGGACCCGTCATATATTACCCGCCCCGTTTACCCTAGACATAAGGGTTTTCGTTAGTGGGTAAAAAAAATAAAACTTAAATATTTCCAGAGGTTTAATAAATATACGATAACTTTAGGGAGTTTATTGAAATTTTACCTTATCCCTTAAAATAAAACTCATCGATCAGAAAAAAAGGAATCGCCCCCCCTCCCCCCCGGCGGAGCTCTAACTCTCCCCCTATAGCCGGATCTTACTGCTGTAAACGCCGTTGCATGTAAGTATGTAATTTCTTCATTATTCTCCTTTTTTTTTATTGTTGTTACTAACTACGTAGATTTTGTTCTTGATTTTATACTCAGTTGCGATTGACGTCAATACAGGTAAGTTTGATGACGATTTGTTGTTCATATTTTCAATTCTTAATTTCAAATGTTCTTTCCTGTTAATCCTGTAGTTTATTATTATTTGATCCTTTTTTTTTAAATATTACTTCAAAAGTTCAAATGCCAATAAATTAATTGACAATAGATTTTTTTTTTTTCAAAGTTCAAATGGCCCGACCAATGAACCCATTTTGTATACTTCATTTTCCGATGGTCAATTAACGATAATGTATCCCATAATGTTTTAAGTTTGCATTTTTTATTCTGTATTTGAAGTTGATTGTGTGTTATTTTGGGTCTTATCATTGATTTTGATTTTGACTAGGATCTGCCAAAATCCTAGATCTTCTTCCACTGATGGACAGGTTCTTTTCCAATTCATACAAAGGTGATCCTGGAGTACCCCATTCCAACCCAGAGTGTTTTGAGAACATATGGATCGGTGCTTGCACCTTCTCTGTCTTCTCTGCTGTCTCATGGGTGTCCCCTTACTTTTCAAAACAACCCAACAGCTACAAGTAATTATACAAATATTTGCTTTCTTGCCACCTTGTTATTTTGTGTTCATTCCATCTTCTATTATTTCCATGGACAGACTTCAAGATAAAGAGTTGCTGTATGAGCAGTCTTACTGGAAGAGAAGAGCAGTGGAGAGCAAGAAAAATGAATTGTCGGTCAGTGCATTACTTCTTTCTTTCAAATTTCAAATTCAATTAAGATGCCAATCAACCAAACTCTTATTTGAAGTTTGAACTACTTCATATTGTTTTTTATTTATTTCAGTGGCCCAAGGTCATTGAAAAGATCAAGAGCTGGACTACTAAGAAAGAGGATAATGTGTAGTTGCATACTAGTATAGTACTGCAGCAAATTAAGTGTCAAATGTTTTCTTCTTCCTCTATCTACTCTTCTTAATTTGGATGGAATAATGTTTTTGTTTTTATATACTGTTGATCCTGAGAATGAATCCCAAATCTTACATTTGATGATTATTGATCAATTGTAACTTTCGCAATTTCATTCTTTCTAAATTTCTAATGTGGTGCTATCAAAATACACAGGTGTTGATAGAAAAACAGAGGAGAATTAATGATCCAAATTTTATAGTTGCTCTCATTGCAAATGTGATTTTTGAAGATGATAATGCTAAGTTTCAACTCAATGATCACAATGCTCTTATGTACTAGTAACTTAAATGATCACCAAGGGTTGAAGAGATTCATTGTAGCCACCAAGGGTTGAAGATTCATTGGGGCAATGTCGGATTAGAAAGAGAGCAGGTAGGTATAGTCGAAGCATCTTTTCGAAAATAACATGGAGATAGTGTAATTCAAGAATGCGAGTTTCTTCTATTATGGTATCAGAGGCAACAACTTTATCCAACTCTTCTCGCACATTGCTCATTATATAGTATGAGTGAAACAAGTGTAAGGTGGGGAAAGCAACTGCTCGCGCCCTCTAAAATGTATTAGCAATCAGTATTTATACACTTTAGGAGAGGTCTGATCATAACATATTCGGTTATACGAATCAGTTATGTCATCTACATATTATTCTAGAAGTTACATTAGATCTAATTACATAGCCTAATTAACATTTATCTAAAATACTTATGTATTTATATTAAGACCTAAACCATCTTATTAATAGCCTCCCTCAAGCTCATCTATGCTCATCGATGAGGTTGATTACATGGTCTTAATGCCTTTGTCAGTACATCAGCTCTTTGCTTGGTGTTAGGAATGTGAACCACTTCTAGAGATTTTTTCTCAACTCTTTCTCTGACAAAACAAAAATCAAGTGCAGCATGTTGATCTTGGTGTGAAAAAACGGATTTGCAGCTAACTGAGTTGCTCTCAAGTTGTCACACCACAGTTTATGTATTCTGTCATTCTTAATGCCCATTTCAATTAATAGATTCGATACCCAATCCATCTCAGCAATAGCAGAAGTGATTGCTCTGAATTCTGATTCAGTGCTTGATCTTGAGACTGTGCTCTGTTTTTGAGAACATCACATGACTAGAGATTATCCCATGTATATTAGGTAGCCAGTCTGACTTTTTCTGTCGGTTGTATCTGATGCCCAATCTGCATCACTGTAGGCCGTTATATTGAAATTTTCATTCTTTCTTAGAACAATTTCCATCCCATGTGTCCCTGCCAAGTATCTCAGCACTCTCTTCATCATTTGCCAGTGAATGTCTTTTGGCTTCTCCATGAATTGTGCTAATTTGTTCACTGCATATGCAATATCTGGCCTAGTAGTGGTCAGATACTGCAATGAACCAATTATCTGTCGATATTCAATTGCATTCTCAATTTCAGCTGCATTTGAAAAGAAATCCAGATTAGGTTGCATTGGAGTTGAAATGGGCTTTAGATTCTCGAACTTGTGCCTGCACAATAGATTAGCCAAGTATAGTTGTTGATCTAAAAACAGTCCATTTTCATGCCTCCTAACCCTGATCCCCAAAAAGTATTCTAGATCTCCACAAACTCTTACTGCAAATTCAGACTTCAGATTTTTTAAACATTCCTCCACCTTGCTTTTGCTTGAGCCCGTAATAACCATGTCATCTACATAAACCAGTATGTAGATGATATCATTATCCAATCTTACAAACAGTGATTCATCGGATTGACTTGCTGTAAATCACAATTCATTCAAGAATTGCTTCAAGCGACGAAACCACATCCTTGAAGCTTGTTTCAACCCATACAATGCTTTCTTTAATAGGCACACATGGTTTGGTTTGGTTTGGTTTGGCTTCATCGAGAAACCCAATTGGCTGCCTCATCACAATCCTCTCCTCCAACTGTCCATGTAAAAAAGCATTGCTAATGTCTATCTGCTGTAGTGACCACCCTTTGAAAATTGCCACAGTAAGTACAATTCTGATGGTTTTAGATTTCATCACAGGGCTGAATGTCTCTCCATAGTCCTTTCTCTCCACTTGATTAGTGCCATTGGCCACTAATCTTGCTTTCAAACGCTCCACACTGCCATCTGACCTTTCCTTCACCTTAAACAACCAAATGTTATTCATTATATTATCTGAAGAATTTCTAGGAATAATCTCCCAAGTTTTATTCTTCATCAGAGCATCATACTCCTGTTGCATAGCTGCTCTCTACTCAGGATCCTGCAAAGTTGTTTTGACAAATTTTGGGGCTTCTTTTTGAGTAGGAGATATTGAGAGGACATACCTCGGATTCTTTTTCACAATCCCCTTCGAGCCTCTTGTCATAGGTACATGACCATGCTCTCAACTTTACTGTCTTTTTAGGAACAAATTCTTCTCCTGAGCTATATTCAGAGCTGACTGAATTGTCATCTTCTTCTGAGTTTTCAACAATCGAATCTTCAACAATTTTCTGATTCGATTATGATTCTGAATTAGGTGAATTCCCTGCACCAGCCTGACTGAGATTTACTGGAATATCTGTTGTTTGATTCTGACTTTCTGCATCATTGCACTGAAATTCTGATGTTTCCAGTCCCTGGTCTGATTCATCATCTGAATCTGAATTGATCGTCTGCTGAGATAATTCATTCATCCTCTGAGGTTCATCTATTTTTGACTTTTGTTTTGCCAAAAATCGATCCTCCTCAAATAGCACATCCCGAGAGATAATTGTTCTTTCATCCTTTATGTCCATACATATGTATCCATCGCAATTCATTGGGTAACCCATGAATGTGTGAACTGCTGACTTGTCACTTAATTTGTTCTCCTGATATGGTCGTAGATTAGGGTAACATGTTGCGCCAAATACTCAGAGTTTGGAGTACTCTGGTGAGCGTTGATGTAATGCTTCATACGGTGATAAACCTTTCAACACCTTGGTAGGATTCCTATTGTAGAGATATATGGCAGTCATAAATGCATAGTCCCAAAATCGTGTTTCCAATCCAGCATGTTTCATTAAAGCCAGGCCAGTATCGACAATGTGTCGATGTCTGCGTTCCACCTTGCCCATTTGTGGGTGAGTGTGTGGGCAACTCAAACGATGCTCAATTCCACTATTTCGAAGCTTGATGGACAGCTTTAAAAATTCTTTCGTATTGT
The DNA here is from genome assembly GCA_001185155.1 of Zostera marina. Classification (NCBI taxonomy): domain Eukaryota; kingdom Viridiplantae; phylum Streptophyta; class Magnoliopsida; order Alismatales; family Zosteraceae; genus Zostera; species Zostera marina. Next base: position 2,003,717 of record LFYR01000981.1, on the reverse strand, counting down.
CACTCTGCACAGCCTTGATCTGCCTGTCATATTTCTTTTCTACCATTCTCTGAAACTGATCAAAACATTCTTCTACTTTTGATTTTCTCCTCATTAAGAAAATCCAGTTGTAACTGGTTGAAGCATCTACGAAATTTATGTAGTACTTGTACCCCTTTATAGATTCTTCCGGGGATGGCCCCCATACATCAGCAAACACCAATTCTAATGGGAAATTGTAAACTGTAGATTTGCTTATATGCTTTAATTTTTTAGACTTAGAAATACAACAATCTTCACATACATCATTTACTACTCTAACATCTGTTACATTTATTAGTCTACTTTTATTTTAATTCCCCCATTACTCTTGAGTGCAAGTGTCCGAGCCTCAAATGCCAAGTGTGTGCACTTGCTTTTACCCCTGATGTAACCTGATTAATCTGCTTTTCTTCAATTTTCAGTGGTAGTGGTAGTTCATACAGCCCATTTTGTTCCCTTCCAACCATCAGAATCCTCTTGGGTTCCAGATCCTTGACAAGTACTTTCTATGGATCAAATTCCATAGAAATCATGTTGTCACAGCAAAATCTTTTCACAAATATTAGATTTTTAGATGCAGTTGGGACACATAACAGATCCTTTAACTCAAATTTTCTGTTATTTAAATGAAAAATTGCATTACTAGAGTGAGTGATACTCATGGGACGTCCATTTGCTGTATTTCTGGAATTTATACATTCCGATCCTCTCTGAATGTTTCCTCTGTCATTGGTGATGTGATTTGTCGCTCCTGAGTCTGAATACCAGGAGTCCGACTTTCCCAAACTCACCATATTTACAGACATATCATCCACTGTTCCAGATTTTGGATACCAAATTGATGCCCCTGATTTATGAACCAAATTTGCAGACATCTTCCCATTGGGACCATTCGCAGACAGTACACGATTGTGTGTTGGCGGATACTTGGTCAAGTTAATTCTGTTATAGCAGTTCAACGCCCCATGACCCTTGTTTGAGCATATTTGACACGGGATATTTTTACATTAAATTTTTTTCCCATCTTCAATAACGTTCACGCTGAGTGAAGATGTGGAATTTGTACGAGCTCTTCGAATTTCTACGTCTATGAGCATGCTTTTAAGTTCTCTAAATGTCACCGCATCCCTCCTCGAAGTCACATTCTGAATCAGTGCTTCGAACTTATCTTCTAATCCGGCCAGTACTAGTAAAACAATATATGCATCCTACATTTTTTCTCCCGCAATTGCAAGTGCCTCAAGCATATTATTAATTTCATTCAGATAATCCGAAATGGATTTACCTCCTTTTTCGAGATTTCGTAGTTTCTGTCGGATACTCAGAATCTGTGATCGCGAATTTGACGCGAATTCCATTTGGAGCGTGCTCCATGCCTCATGTGACGTTTCACACATTGAAACTTCTGATAGAACTGATGTCGTTAGGGACGACATCAACCAGCCTAGGATCAACTGATCTTGCTTGATCACAGCGGGTGAATCCAGTGCTGCATCACCTGTGAGGTATTGTAACAAATCATCACCTCTTAGGTTTGCAGCAAATTGTGTCCGTCATGCAAAATAGTTGTTGCGGTCCAGCGCTACCGTTTTCAGGTTCTTGATGACTACGACCTTCGCCGGAGTCACCGTGTTCGCCCGTTCAGCAACTACCACTTCTCCGTTTGCGTCCGACATGGTTGAGCAGCGGAAAAATCAACCAAAACCAGAACAGAGAATGAATCGAAACAGAAAATTGTTCCCCTAGGATCAATTGGCGAATGATACCATATGAGTGAAACAAGTGTAAGGTAGGGAAAACAACTGCTCGCGTCCTCTAAAATGTATTAGTAATCAGTATTTATATACTTTAGGAGAGGTTTGATCATAACAGATTCAGTTATACGAATCAGTTATGTCATCTACATATTATTCTAGAAGTTACAATTGATCTAATTACATAGCCTATAATTAACATTTATCTAAAATACTTATGTATTTATATTAAGACCTAAACCATTTTATTAATATATAGCAAATTCCATCTACCCCAACATAGTGTTGATTAAATTTAACATGGTTGTATAAAGCTCCACTCCCAAGTGTACAACCACTCCCACCATATCTTTATCTAGAATTGGGACTTCACGAGCCACATATTTTAACTGATGAGGTGAGGATTAATGAAGGGAAGACTACCAAACAACGGGAGACCAATTGAAACAAGTGGGAGCGATAGCTTCAACCTTTTGAAGTAAGACCAGATAAGTCTTAAATTATTTAAGTGATGATAGATTTATGTGAATATATAAGTGTAGATTACGATTGGGCCTGGTGGGAGCAATAGCTTCAATCTTTTGAGGTAAGGCCAAATGATGATCGGAAAAAATTAAGGCGATAAACTAGGTTGAAAATACGTAAAGAAGTGTTTATTATGTGGATGTTAGCAATTTAACTAGTGGTATAATTGTTAGCATTTTTTTTGTTATCTCACTAAGTAAATGATCTATACGTTTTAACAATGACAAATCTTAAATTATTTAAATGATTCATGTGGATACATTAGTGTAAGTTACGATAAACCAAGATGATTTTATTGATTTATAATGATAGTGGTTTCTTAACTAAGTTTCTCTTGAAGCCTAAATAAAATTTCTTCATAATAAAATATCAATATATGGATCTAAATGTAAATATGATAACTCATTGATTTAATATAAATAAAATATGAAGATTAAAGAAACGTCATCTATTCTATTAGTTTATAAAGAAGACATCCAATGCATGCCTACATTCAAATCCATAAAGAAACTAAAATTAGTGAAATTGAAAACTAAGGAGTGGGTACATTCGATGGGGACCATTGATCTCCAAATAGAGATTGCAGTGCAAGCACTACAAGTTACCTCAAAAAATCTAGAAGTTGATCGGGACAACTGCCTCCTTCAAGAGCTCAGATCTGAGGCCAAGAACTTGCTGAATATTATGGACCAGGCAGAGGAGTAAAATCGATTGGCTTACCCTCAGTGACAACGACAGTAGATTCTTTAGCGAAAAAAGAAACAAAGATCCTCTCGGAACTCCCTTTTAAATAGAATAGACGTGAACAGCCAACCGGTTCACTCAAAATCAGAACTGCAATCAAGGGTTATGGAATTTGTTGGTAACCCCAACATCGTAATTATAGTATTGATCAACCAATCTGATGAAGACATGATAAATAACCAGGTGGCAAGAAACAAGAGACACACCTGGAGAGGTAGGTGCCATCGATCGGGCATTAGAAACAGGTTATAAATAGATAGTTTGGAGAAGAGGAAGGCGGAGTGTGAGAAATTAAAATTACTATTGTGTAATTGAGAATATAAACAGTTTGATTTAAGTGATGAAACATGAGTATCAACAATATGAGCTTTAACAGAATTTTACGAGAAGCTCTACGAGAATAGAGATTGTTCAGATAGCACAAGATGGTTTCCAAGAATTGTGTCCACATACATGATTCTTTGGCTGAGTAGGAAGCCGATGGAGGAAGAAATAAAAAGCTTTGTCCACGCCATTAAAGCAAGTAGTTCGCATGGCCCAGATGGATTTTCAACGGTATTTTTCCAGCATCACGGGCAGCTCATCAAGGAAGATTTAGTTGAGCTCATTGGATATATTTTTGACAGGGAAGGGATAATTAAATACCTAAAGTCCATATTTATTACTCTTATTCCAAAGACGACGACAACATCACAGATTAGCGATTTCCATCCAAATTCTTGTGTAAATGTGGTCTACAAAATAGTATCCAAGATCCTATCAACGCAGCTAGCAACAATCACGCTGGAATTGCTATCCCCTAACCAAGAAACATTCACGCAAGGTAGAAATATTGTCGACTACTCCCTAATCGCAGAGGAGATGCTACGAGGATTTAAACAAAGGAAGGAGGGCCTGCTTATATATCCATCGACCTATAAAAAAGCTTTTGATTCAGTTAACTGGAAATCGATATATCCAAAGCACACTCAAAAGTTTTGGATTCCACACAACATTCATAAGATTAATCATGGATGGTATTACCTCTCCCAAATTCTCCATCTTGGTAGAAGGTGAACCCGGCCACGAGGGAATTCCGATTAAGAAGAGGACTTCGGAAGAGAGACCCCTCTCCCCCTACTATTCAATTTGGTACTCAAAAATCTGTCACAAGACTTTTATGATCAGCAAATGGCGAAAAATATACACACCTACAAGCTGGATCGATGGTATGAATTCAATCACCCACATCGTCTTTGCGGATGATCTAATGGTATTTTGCAAGGCGAATAAAAAATCCTTGGAATCGATTAAAGAAGTGCTCCAGCGTTTTACTGCCAAAACAAGCCTTCAGGTAAATAATTCTAAAAATGAAATTATTTTATCATCATCTTGCAGGTCAGATCAGAATCTGGTGGACATTCTCCAATTCCCATTAATTCAGCTACTGCTGAAACACTTAGGCATACCGATTGTTAGTCCGAGCTTGCGATTAAATGATTGTACGATGCTACTCGATTACCTCAGATCCTACTGATGGTACCCCCAATCCATCAGCCCAGGCCCACGCAAGAGTCCAGAAACAAGGCCCAGCGAAGTGAACAAAAGAGGAAGATCTAAGCCGCCTCACAGGTACTCGCCCGACCGGGCCGACCGGGCGGATCCATCGGCCCGGACGGTTATTTCTCCAAGGGTTGCATCCCAAGCGTGTCGGGTCCTTTAGGTCGGATCTTAGTACCGAGAACGCAGGGTCCAGAGCCCGGTAGGAAACTGTATAAATATCCTTAGAGGTTAAGTATAAAAGGGAGAGCGGTAACTACAATTATAATATATGATCAGTCTCTATTTCTGAGGGACACGATCAGTGGTGAACCTGACGTGAAATGGATTTGGAACAGCCTGAGCGGATAATTCAGATGGAGAAAAACCTAGGAATCTCGGCGGCAGAAGCGCGCGAAAATCAACAACCATCAGTTCCCGTGGAAAATCAAGTTACAGACGAACCGGCGCACTTGGAAGAGAATATTGAAGAAGCGCCCTATCACCCTCAACAACAAACATGGGAAGATCCTCGGCTAATTGTAGGATCAATGCCAGGGGATGATATTTCTATAAGTTGGTCGGAGCAAAGCCGGTCGAGATCACCGGAGCAACGTAGGAGTGACCAGAGGGGATATGGAAGAGCATTTCCCATATCACAGGGATCAAGGGAGAATCAACTCCTAGCAGTTATTTCGGACTTACAAAACAATCAAAGACAACTTCAGGAGCGAATTATGTCATTAACAAATAGGAGTATACAAGGAAATGTGCCCATACGGCCGTCAATTGACTATCTGGATCAACCGACGCCGACAGGTAGTGAGGAGGCTCTAGCGTGACATCTCTTAGTGGAAGAATACCCGATGGGGTGGAGGGCTCCAAAAATGACATTATATGATGGTACGACGGGTCCGGAGGATCATATTCACTCATTCCGTACGGAAATAGAGGACACTACAGGGTGAAAAGACATTTGACGTCGTATGTTCAGAAGAACATTGAAAGGAGAGGCAGTGGGGTGGTACAGAAACCTCCCCGTGGGAAGCATTAATTCGTTCAAAGACTTGGAGAAAGCGTTCAAAATTACCTTCGGGCATAAAATAAGGCGCAAGGGATTGAACTCAACTTTATTAACAGTCGTGCAAGGAGACCGAGAGTCAACGCGGGAATATATGGATCGATTTGCGGTTGCAGTCCAAAAAGTCGTTTATTCAGAAGAAGGAATCTTGATGGCACTAGTTAATGGACTAAGGCCAACTAGATTCTCAGGCGATTTAGTACGAGATCTTCCATCAACATTTGCAGAAGTTATGGAAAGATCGTATAAGGAGTCAAACGTGGAGGACTACCACGAGGCAAAATACAAACAGATACGTCAAAGGCCGAAAGGCCAGTACGACCAGAACATACAGCAAAAGCAGCCAAGGCTGGAAACCCGGCCACAAAATAGAGAGGTACCAGAGGGCAGCGCAAGAGGGGGCACTTTCCCAAGGGAAGGTTTTACTAATCACGGTCCACCAAGGGTTACCCCACTTCCAAACCAACGACAGGTATTTTTGGCACTAAGAGATGAATGAATACTTTCAGAACCGCGTCCAATGCGTACGGAAACGGCGGTTCATCGAAATCCACATCTATACTGTGAATATCATGAAGACATAGGGCATACTACGGCCGAATGCTGGATTTTAGCAAGGGAACTTGAGAGAGTGCAGGGACTACAAGGCTCACTACCCACACGGCAAAGGATACCTTCTCCTCCACCACGACGGGTAGTACCAATCCCCACAGGACATCAAAACCCTAGGGATGATCAGGGAGGAAGAAATATAGGGGAAATATTGGCAATATCAGGTGGCGAGGCGGCCAGAGGAGGAACAGGATTTGAAGGAAAAAGGTATGCGCAGGATCTTAGCCGGACGGATTGAATAAAAAAAATCAAAGCATGGGAAGACATTCGTTTTTCAAGTGAGGATCTGACAGGAATCACAGTCCCGCATCACGACCCGCTGGTTATAACGCCTATTGTACAAAGGGAGGATAAACTAAAAATTAGATTGAACCGAGTACTAGTGGATACTGGGGCTTCAGTGGATGTGCTGTATTGGAGTACATTTGATCAACTTGGGTTTTGTAGGGAAGACTTAGGTCCGTGCGGCACACCGGTTACGAGTTTTGGTCAGGGAGAAGTCCAAATACTGGGGACAATAGATATCCCGGTGACATTGGGAAAGTTTACGCAGGAAACAACAGTGACAGTAAAATTTTCGGTGGTACCATTTTCATCTGGGTACAACGCAATATTAGGCAGGATAGCATTACATACATTTGGAGCGGTAACATCATCTCTGCACCAGTGTTTAAAATTTCCATCAGAAACAGGGATATGCACAGTTAAAGGGTCACAGAAAAAAGCAAGAGAATGTTATATAAATTTGACAGGGCAAGTAATGACTGTAACAGCAGCGAGAAGGCTAAAACCTTACTTTCAGGCACACCTAATAACCGTCCCGACGGAATTTCCATTGTTACAATTATTACATAAACCAGATATATCGGGCAGATTAACGAAATGGGCTGTGGAATTGAGTGAATTTTATGTAAATATAGTACCAGCAAAAACAATCAAAGGACAAGCAGTTGCTGACTTCTTGGCAGAATTTCCACCAAGCATAGAAAAATCTGAAGATTGGTGGATCATTCACGTTGATGGGTCGGCAAACAACTCTGGATGCGGAGCAGGCATAATAATCCAAACCCCAATAAAAGAAAAGGTGGAGCATGCGATAAATTTCAGATTCAAAACAACAAACAATGAAGCAGAGTACGAAGCACTATTAGCAGGGGCACGATTGGGGAAGGCATTAGGTGCCAGACGGGCAAAATTCCATACGGACTCGCGTTTAGTGGCAAACCAAGTTAACGGGAAATTCGTATCCAAAGAGGAAGGGATGTGTCGGTACACAGAGACAGCACGCAACGTGATGCAATCTTTCATAGAATGGGAACTTCATCACATAAGCCATGCGGATAATAAAGAGGCAGATGTTTTAGCAAGATTGGGGGCGTCTCCAAATGTTCCGAAGGGACGGTGGATCCGAGTGGAACAGCAAGAGACACCATCAATAGCAAATATTGCGAGAAATAAAATTCTAGCACTGGCAGAAGAAGAAGATTGGAGAACACCGATAAAGAACTACATTACAAAGGGAACAATCCCGATGGACCCGATGGAAGAAAGAAAACTGAAGAACAAGGCAGCTTGGTTCACAATAGTAGGGGACAATCTTTTCCGTAGGGCAGTAGAGGATAGCATTCCCTTACGGATTTGCGTAACGCGCGAAGAAGGAAAAGAGATACTAACGAGCGCACACAGGAGGGCGTACGGTCCACACCAGGGTGCCAAGATGTTGGGAAAGCAAGTAGCAAGGCAGGGATACTATTGGCCACAAATAAATAGGGACTCTGAGGAACTGGTAAGAAATTGCAACGAGTGTCAAAGGCACGCGAATATTCAAAGAAGGCCATCCAGCGTAATGAACCCAGTTACCGCACCAGTACCGTTTGCCCGATGGGGATTGGACATCGTAGGGCCTTTTCCAGTAGCATCAAGGGGTCGGAAATTCTTATTTGTTGCGGTCGACTATTTTACCAAATGGGCCGAAACAGAACCAACAAGTACAATATCATAACAGAACGTCATTCAGTTCATCTTTAAAAACATTATCTGCAGGTTTGGTGTCCCGTTACAAATAATAACAGATAATGGAACGCAGTTCACAGGGAAAAAGGTAAAAAAATTCTGTGAGGATAGTGGTATAAAAATAAGTTTTGCTCCGGTATATCATCCGCAAACGAACGGGCAAGTCGAAGTTACAAACCGGACAATAACATCTATACTTAAAAGAAAAGTAGGGGACAACCCAGGTACATGGGAAGATTTAATACCAGAAACAATGTGGGCATACAGAACAACCGTACGTACACCAACAGGGCATCCACCATTCACTTTAGCCTTTGGAATAGATGCAGTAGCCCCAGCGGAGGTGATATGGCCAACAGCGAGAATAGCAAATTTCAGTCCAAAAGATAACAATTTGGCCATCTTACTAGCCAAAGAAAGGTGTGAAGAGTTGAGAGAAGTCGCAGCAATAAGAGACTTAACTTACAAAAGGAGGACAGCACGATACCATAACTAAAAGGTAAATAAAAGGTAAATAAACCTAGGAGACCTGGTACTGAGGAATGGAAGAATCACAGGACGTACTAGACCAAACTAAAGGAAAGTTATCTCTAAAGTGGGAAGGACCCTACGTAGTCATCGAGGAGGTTCGCCTGGGAATTTACAAGTTAGCATTTGAGGATGGTCAAGAAATAGAAAGAACTTGGCACTTGGACAACTTATCAAGGTATTTTCAATAGAGCAGTTGTATATAGTGAACAAAAAGCCTTAGGGCAGTTTTATTTAAATAAATCGTTTTATTAAAGCAAGACCTCCCGCCAAAATGAAAAAGCCTAAGGGCAGTAAGGTCAAAGGACCAAATGAAGCCTCCCGCCAAAATAAAAAAAGTTTAAGGGCATCAAGGTCAAAAGACCAAATAAGGCTACCCACCAAAGCAAAGAAATCCCAAGGCGACAGACTACCACCAAAAGGCCGTAAGGAAATATCAACGAAAAATCAAAGAAGCATAATCACTGGCCAAAAGTGCCTTAGGACAATTATAATATCAAGAATAGTTCGTTACAACAAAAAACACGTGTGGGCCGAGGGGCAAGAAAAACAAGGAAGGACGAAAGAAAAAACAAAGGATAAAAACAAAAGTACAGAACCCAGAGCGTAAGGTATGTTTTTTCTAAATAAAAATATATATATATATATATATAATTATTTGTCCTCTTCACTCGAAAGGTCGGAGGGAGTCTTGGGCCAAGGTGGATGTTCCGCAGGAATCCCGTCCACTTTCCATTTCTCCTACATTGGTGGATTGATAGGCACAACGACGGATTCATATTCAGGACTCCGAAGGTTCACCATGTCCCGCCCATGAATCATGCTTTCAACAAAATTCTTAAAACAAGCACGCTTGCTTCGTTAGTTTGCAGCCTTGGCACGTTCAGTGAATTTGACCTTAGCACTTTCAATATCTTTTTCTATTTCTGCAATCCGGACGACTCCATCATCCCTCTCTTCCCTAAGAGTTTCAATCTCAGCTTCCTTCAGGGTAAGTGTGGCGGTCATCTCAGCTTCCTTCAGGGTAAGTGTGGCGGTCATCTCAGCTTCCTTCAGGGTAAGTGTGGCGGTCATCTCAGCTTCCTTCAGGGTAAGTGTGGCGGTCATCTGAGTAACTTCATCCAGAGCGTCGTTAAGTTCACGCGTCCATCGGGCACCTTTGTTCTGCCGGTAACGTTCTATAGCCACAGTCTGAAGAGCACGAATGTAGCACGCATCATCGATATCATCAGTGTTGGTCTTCTCCAGGGTCATCCAGTCCACCTCCTTCTCGATCAAGGGATCCAGTCAGCCAAGTACCTGTTCATAAATCCTAGAAATCCGTGGGGTTTGCATATGTTCGACCATAATCAAATGGTCTCCAGGATTGAGGCCGCTGGTAACCACGTCATCAGAAAAGTTGATATACTTGGTAAAATCGTCTAAAAGGCCGGACAAAGAATCACCTACGGCGGGAGCAATCTCTATACGAGCCCTTTTGCTGCTTTTCTGCGATTCAGTCCCTGCAAACAAGCCCAACAAACCTCCTTCATCAGGTTCGCCTGAAAAAGAAAAGAAAAATCAACAAAATGGAGTATGAGTTACCAGAGAAGACGAGATGCGGATGAATAGATTTCCAAGTCCCAGTCATTAAACTAGAATAATCAATGGGACTCGCACGGACAGTTAGAAGGCGGGAGTACACGTCATGTTCCTTCGGAGAAAGCTCCCCTACGGAAAGGCTCCCAGCGTTAAAAGAGGAGGTGTTTACCCATCTGGAAGGGATCCCTGACAATCCCACTGAGTTGGTCTTTACAAAAAAATAACGATTTTTCCACTGGTGCGAATGATCGGGGTAGGAATCGAGAAGTTTACACCTCATTCTAGAGGAGACCAGTAGCCGTGCGGCATTAGGTCGGGAGATAGAGAAAAACAGGCGAAAAATACGTTCGTAGGGCTCAAGGTGCAGTTCATGACACAAGCGCTCAAACGAAACGACACGGTCAAGGTGGTGAGACATGCCTGATTACGTCAGTCACTCCCAGCAACGCCCTTCAAACAAGGAATAGGGTTCCGTCGCTATATGCCGGACCCCCGGAAAGGCTTCCACGGTGCGGAGCACGTGTCTACGTCAAGAGCTCAAGCTAACACTTGGGAGTCGCCGATTGGGACTACCAAGTCGCCGACTCCAGGGGGGAATCGCCAACTCTAGGCCTCGTGGACAGCTATGGTAGGCTGCCACTAGGCTCATGGGGAGTCGGCGATTGAACCTCTGGATCGGCGATTCCCATACCTGAATCGCCGACTCCCAGCCGTTACTTGAGCGGACCCTCGCCATTAAGGCATTCCTTAATAGGGTACCTTAATGGCGTGGGCCCCACTCGAATGAATGGGGAAAACGTCCCCCAAGACCCTATAAAAGGGGTCCTTGGGGGACCTCTACCCTCAACTCATCTGGACCACTCACACACCACACCAGAGCAATCCAAGGAGCCCGAATCGCCTACTCCCAAGGGAGTCACCGATTCCCCTCCTCTTCTGCAGGTATATTAACGTAGAGCGCGCGTCGTGGACTCCAAAGCCTCCGGCCCTCCTCGCAACCCCGCGAGCCCACTGGTAGCAGATTCCGTGCTTCATCAGCTG
>LFYR01000981.1:1946968-1986958 GCA_001185155.1 Zostera marina | reverse complement strand
AAGGTTAGTAAGTCAATAATAAATATATCCTTTAGACTGATACAGTTGTTTTGCAAGTTATTTTTGTTTTGCAGGAACGATCCTGTCGCTTTGGCCAGGATCCACGCATTCTGTTGCTTCGGCCAGAATCAGACTCTAAACGAGTCGGTCCATTTTGTCGCTATGGCCTCAATGGACCAAAGAATTATTTTGTCGCTTTGGCCTCAATAATTCTTCTATCTTGTCGCTTTGGCCTTGATAGACTTGGAGATCATTTTGTCGCTTTGGCCTTAATGATCTCGACCCACTTTGTCGCTTTGGCCTTAGTGGGGTAACCGTCGTTGCGGACATAAAGTCGCTCTTGATCAGGGTGGACTATAAACATGGGTTCTGATAGTGGACCAGATCCTGTAGCTTTGGCCAGAATGAATGGGGAAAACGTCCCCCAAGACCCTATAAAAGGGGTCCTTGGGGGACCTCTACCCTCAACTCATCTGGACCACTCACACACCACACCAGAGCAATCCAAGGAGCCCGAATCGCCTACTCCCAAGGGAGTCGCCGATTCCCCTCCTCTTCTGCAGGTATATTGACGTAGAGCGCGCGTCGTGGACTCCAAAGCCTCCGGCCCTCCTCGCAACCCCGCGAGCCCACTGGTAGCAGATTCCGTGCTTCATCACAAGGCTAGAAGGAGAAAGCTGGGAAATAGCGACACCGGTATATGAAAAAAAAGACAAAAGAAAAGGAGAGGCGGGGAACCGAAGCCCTAGGTCCTCGAAGCCCGAGTAAAGGGTGGTATAACCATCGGGAGACAAAGAGGCAGGAGCATCGTCGAGGATCTCAAGATGAGCTATCGCCACAGAAGGGACGATCACCTGAAAGTGACGACAGGCCTGCCGCCTACTAAGAACAGAAGGGGGATCTTCAGAAGGAGTTAAAGAATTACCGTCAAATTGGGGCATATCGTCTACGAAGGTATTAAGATTGGCCATAGAAGAAGACGCAGCGATCAACGGGAGAGAAACTCTAGCTCTGGTAAGTAAATGAATGAAAGTAAGTGAAGTGAAAGTCGATTTTATAGAAGAATGTTGGCGGGAAATTAAAAAAATTTCTCGAAAGGTAAAATTCCATACTCCAGGGCCGGATGAATCGCACGGAAGGATGGCTACGTTTCGGCCCATGTGTCATGTACAGTCCGGATACTTAAGAGAGGTAGAGCAAAAGAGCCGTAAGGTAGTCACCTGAAGTGGACAACCATATTTAAAAAAGAAAAAGAAAAAAAAGAGAAGAAACTAACTATAGTCCTGCCGGAAACAAGCGTTACGGGACCCTAGGGAAAAATGGTAGAGGGTATACCTGCTCAAATGGCCCATACGGGGAATAGACGTAGGGAACCAGGTGGCCATATGATCCAGGGGAAATAATAGCACGGTCGAAGTTTGAAAGGAGTTGTCAAACCCCTGATCAACAAGTAGTTACATTCGGCAATATAAAAAAAAAAACTGCTTGGAGGAAAAAGAAACTGTTTTTTAATAAGAGGAAAAGTAAATTACATCAGTACGTAAAAACAAAAGCACAAACGAGTTTGCAGGAATCACAAGGAGAACTGTAGGGGAACAAGGAAGACATTCAAATACATTCAAAAAAGATACGAGCAGACCCCCCCCCCCGTAAGGAGAACGTCAAAGATACTCGTCAGGGCGGCCCGCGGGAAAGGAAATGGCGTAGGTCACTCGAAGGAAGACCAGAGCGTCCGGTACATTGTCCGCATCCCCGACGGCGACGAGCAGCAGGAACGGTAGAACGCCCAGTCGAAGACAGCTCAGTGGCGGCAGTTGCAGGAACCCCATTGGGGGGGAGCAGTTACGGGAAGCGCACCAGGGACAGGGAGCCCAGGCGGAACACCAGTGACAGGGAGTCGGTTACCGGGAGCAGTTGTCGTCGCTGGAATGACAATGCCGGTTCCGTTGGAAACTCGCCAGAGAGCGTGAACGCGTTGCTGGACTTCCGAAATTAGATGAGACAGGCGAGGATTACCAGCAGCAAGCTTCTGAGCATCGCAAACACGTTGAAGGAGATCATCTGGCCAGACAGCCCGCTGACGCGCCAACTCGCATTCCAGCTCCTCCAGCAGATCATCAAGAGAAGACATGATGAATAAGGAGAAATAAATAAAACGAAAGAAAAGACCCTATTTATAGGAGGAGGGGGGAGTACTGATGGTACCCCTAGTCCATCAGCCCAGGCCCACGCAAGAGTCCAGAAACAAGGCCCAGTGAAGTGAACAAAGGGGAAGATCCAGGCCGCCTCCGAGAACCCAAGGTCCAGAGTCCGGTGGAAAATTGTATAAATACCCCTAGAGGTGAAGTGTAAAAAGGGGGAGAACAGTTGTTACTATAATTATAATATACGATCAGTCACCATTCCTTAGGGACACGATCATAAAACAATAAGAAATTGCTTGAAAAATATGTTATAGTTATGGAAGTGAGCAACAAGAAACTTCGGCTAGTTGAAGATCCAGTTGAAGTTACATTAAATCTGAAGAACAATACAAGTGAAGTGGATGAGGTCAAGAATGCACAGACAAGCGAAGCGACAGAAGTCGGCAATGAATATCTTCCTATGACTGACATTCCTGCTGAAGGTAGACCTATGTCTGATATTGAAGAAGAAAGTACTGCTGAAGATAGGTCTAAGTCTGATATTAAAGAAGATAGTCCTGCTAAAGAAGCTCACGGTTGTGCTAAAATTTGTTTAGAGGTTGGAACTGAAGAACCGAGCCAAGCGGCGGTCTCCGAACAAAATGACAATGAAAGAAAGTCAGATATGGATAAAAAATGTGATGATGAATCAGTTGAATATGCTGAAAAGAAGTCTAGTATAATAGAAGAGAATAGTTTCGAATTCCCAACATTTAATATGAACATCAGCCAAGAATGCCTGACACCCGTACTCAATGATGAAGAATGTGAGGTGACTTATGTCGGCCACAAGCCACCATCTACAGAAAAGGCTACTGTTCAAGTCAAACAAGAGTTCTATGAAGCATGGGAAATAGAGAGAGGATTGTATCCTGGTATTGTACATAGAGGTAAAACTTCTGGGAAACGCGTTGCAACTATTTCAATAGGTATGAAATAATTTTTTGGCAATTTAATTCTAGTGAATGAAACTGAAAATTTAGTTTAATCGTGAATTAATTTCTACAGATGAAAACATAAACACAGGGCACAGAGCAGAGGAGAAGGATGGAGCGAAGAACACTACTAGTCCTGCAGAGGTGAAGACCGTCGAAGGTACGCGGAGCAAAGATGACAAGAAATGATAATAAAGGGAAAAAAAAAGAATTAGAAAATCAAGTGCGGAAAAAATATGCATGATAAACAAGTACATGTCCGCTATTACAAATACTACTCTCTGCTAGAATATTCTAATAGTATGATATTACGATAATTATTTGCTATAATACAATTATTTTGGTAGAAAAATGTTTTCCAAATGATGTGAAATATTTGAAATTGTTAATTACCAGGTTATGTTATTCTAGGTAATCTGAAAATTCAAGATGTGTCCATGCTAAAAATAAGAATCGTTCTGCTATTATATGAACAACATCCTATAATTGATAGTATTCTAATATAGTCTGATAAAATGACATGTCGGTATGATAATGTTGTACGTCCTACTGCTAATTATTGAACATTCTCCTATAATTGTATTACACGAAAATGTTCATATTGTAAAATATTTTTTCTGCATGAATACATACGACACGAAGTATCAACACGAACATGAATTTTTTTTTCCAGATCCTGTAGTTACTGATAAGAAAATGAAAAGAATAGTATCGTCAGACGAAAATGAGAAAGATGTGCTAATTATCGAAGGTAAACATAAATTTCTACAAGTAGTGTACATTACGTAAAGTTAGTATATGTAATCCTTCTTTAGGAATATTAATAATGATGTCAAGAAATGTAGTTAGCGAAGATGAAAGCGAGAGTTCGGAGGAGGTAGAATATTTATACTCAAATCCGATAATATCTGAGTATAAGTTTGTAAAAGTTAAGAGTGAAAGTGCATGGGATTATACAAAGGATTTCACGGAAAAGCCCATAGACCTAACTGATGATGGTATTATTTGTATTTAAATTTTTCTGACTAAGGCAACTAAAAACTAACAATATTTTTGTTTCTATTCAGATCCTTTCAATACAAGGAAGTCTTATGTAGGTTCACCTATCAAGCTCTTTTTGATTTTCCGGGTTTGGATATCGATGCATCTGAAGTTGTGAATAAGGATGAGAATATAGCTTCCACTAGCGGTAATTTCCATAACAACTGAGCGAAATAACAATGAATATAGCTAATGTGATGTGAAAAATTCTTGTAGGTGCTAAAAGAATTATGCCGGAGTATGTTCTGTCTTCTGAAGAGGACCCTACATTTATAGAAGAGGACCCTACGAAGAAAATTTTAGTACACCAAAGAAGATCATCGATCTGTCTTCAGAAGAAGTTAGGTTGGATAATGAACCAATCTCCGTACAGATGAACAAAAACAAACCTAGTTCTCTTATCAAAAAGATCATAGAAAGACATGTAAGTTTCATTGTTCTTCGACATCAATTCTAGTTACGTTGGTCTTTGACCTAAATTATTAATCAATGCTACAGGAAGACGTGAGAAAGGCTAGGATGGAAAGGATAATGAAAGAGGAGATGTGGAAGAACCACATTACCAGGGTTGAGATGAATATACGGGACGTTAAGGAGAGTGGTAAATTACAAGAAATTGCAGCAAAAGAGGGTCTGTTGAAAATAGACAATATTAGATGTGATTTTACCTGGGTAATTGGATTACTCGCCAAAGCTCCCGTGCGAAGCCATGTAAGTAATAAGAATTTCAGATATAATTATCAATAATAACAGTAATATGAATGTTTGTATTTTCAGTGCATCTCAATGTTCATAAGAGTTCTCCGCCGCAAAATGGCAGATCGGCGATTTTTCGCACATTTAGTGAAGTTCATTGACCCGATAAAAATGGTAATATTCTTTTGTTAATATAGATTTTGAATATAAATACTATGTTATGCATGACTCTAGTATTTCTTTTACCTAAAAAAATCAAAGGGATAGCTTCAAATAGAAACTTGAACATGATGGAATTTGCCGAGCTGAAGGAAATTTTAAGTGAAAAAGTAGACAAATGGGAAATGATCCATACAATATTAGCGCCCATTGAAATATACGGTTATTGGCATTTGATACAGTTAGACATAACAAAGAAGAAGTACATTCACTGTTCTCCCTACGAAGACAACGAGGACATGATCAAGCAGAACAAGAATATGGTAAGTGAATAAACACGTGGTTGATAAATCTTTGCAATCGAACGGTGTAAAAATTTAATACTATTTTGTAATTTAATTTGCAGACTCTGTGGTTAGATCACTACATCCGTGGGATTTATTCATACCACAACTTGTCTACCTGGGTTTGTGAATCAGCTCCTTATTTTCCGCAGGCATTCATTAAAAATCCTGAAGATACAGGGATATACGTAATGGCTGCCATGGAATGTATATGTCTTGGTGAACCTGTACTTTGGAGCAAGAAAGACGTCAACAACATTAGGGAAAAAATTATCCACGACATACTGCGAATGGCGTTACAAGACTCTTATATATTTAACAATTACAATTTCAAGTACAATTATAGTTCACATTATTAGTCTAAGTACTCATACTTTTTGCAAAAATTAGACATGTTGTTTGTTTATACAGTGCTAGTGACACATTGAAACAGATGTAACGAAGGAATGATTGAAACAGAAAATATTGGCAGAAACATAAAAGCATGTTGGGCTAAATGCAGATATTAGCATAAACACATTACATAATAGCGAAAGTATACTAGACAATATTAGCAGATGCACACTACAAAGTAGCTACAACAACATAATAGAAGAGGAATACTAAATAGTAGCGTAAACACCATAATTGCGGAGGAAACTACACCGTAATAGCAGAGGCGTAGTACATAGCAGCGTAACACCGTAACAGCAGATGCACACTATAAAGTAGCGTAGCACCGTAATAGCAGCGGCACACAACATAGTAGCGTAACACAGTAATAGCGGAGACATACTACATAGTAGCGTAACACCGTAATAGCAGAGGCATACTAATGAGTAGCGTAACACCGTAATAGCAGAGGCATACTACATAGTAACGTAACAACGTAATAGCGGAGGCAAACTACTGAGTAGCGTAACACTGTAACAACAGAGGCGTACTACATAGTAGCGTAAAACAGTAATAGCGGAGGCACACTACATAGTAGCGTAAAACAGTAATAGCGGAGGTATACTATGAAATAGCGTAACACAGTAATAGCGGAAGCATACTACGAAGTAGCGTAACAACGTAATAGTGGAGGCATACTACTAAGTAGCGTAACACAGTAATAGTAGAGGCATACTACAAAGTAGCGTAACCGTAATAGCAGAGTCATACTACATAATAGCGTAACAATGTAATAGTATTACATAGTTGCGTAACACCGTAATTGCAGAGGCATATTACATAGTAGCGTAACACCGTAATAGTAGAGACACACAACATAGTAGCGTAACTCTGTAATAGCGGAGGCACACAACATAGTAGCGTAACACAGTAATAGCGGAGGCATACTACAAAGTAACGTAACACAGTAATAGCAAAAGCATATTACGAAGTAGCGTAACACAATAATAGTGGAAGCATATTACGAAGTAGCGTAACACAGTAATAGCGGAGGCATACTACGAAGTAGCGTAATACCGTAATAGCAGAGGCAGACTACATAATAGCATTACACCGTAATAGCGGAGTCATATTACAAAGTAGCGTAACACCGTAATAGCGAAGACATACAACAAAGTAGCGTAACACCGTAGTAGCAGAGGTATAATACAAAGTAACGTACCACCGTAATAACAGATGCACACTAAAAAATATCAGTTGAGAAAGTTATAATAGCAAAACTACATATTAGTAGAAGCACAATTTTTATTAGTTAGGTAACATTAGATATTAGCGGAAGAACAATAGATATTATGAAAGTTCGGAAAAAGGGTAACGACGTACGTGATTAAAACTTGAATGTTTCTGGTTCATAAAATAAATTGTTTATGACAAAACAGAAGAAAAGACATATCATTTCTTCCTAGCGGCTGGATCGCGATATATTTCTTTTGCGTTTTTCATTCGCGCTGCATCAATTTTGGTCGGTCTTCCGCTCTTACCACTACCCTTAGTTTTAACCTTGGCCGGAGGGGCAATCAACACTGGTGTATTCATAAGTTTTTTAGTTCTTGTGATTGATGTTCTAGAATATGAATTAGGAACAACTACAATTTTGCTGAGTTTCTAAATAACCTCTTCACCATATTTGAGTAGTATATCAAGTTGAGGTTATTCCATCTTCGCATAATTCATCATTGTCTGCGACATTACTCTGCATACTTAGACAATGGATTGTCAAATTGTGGAAGAGATGTAGAAATTTTGTTCGTCAGACATAGTTTGTTCCACCTCGGCATTTTTAAAACGTCTGGTAAACTTCGGTAACCGTTGACAATAAAATAATGTATAAGATGAGAGTATGAAACCCCGCTGTATTCAAATCAATGACATGAGCAAGTCGGTGTAAAATTACCTTTCGTAATAGTGAGTTTGAATAACACAGTCTGTCTTTCTAAAGAAAGAACAGGTAGATATTGAATATCCTATACGAATGAAAAAGAAAATATTTAGAAAGACATTGTTGGGAAGAAATCGAAATTTTAGAACAATGATAGACAAAATAGGATAACGTATCTCGGAGGATTGGTCATTCGGTGGTAATATATGGTAGAAGAAGCTTTTCCGCATCTCCTCTTGAAAAAGAAGGAAAATAGCAGTTGTAAAAAACTCAGAGCGTCTTTCTCAATGTCCATAGATGTAATAAATCTTGGGTGCCAGAATGTATCTTTGTGATCGTCCAAATTCTCGGACTCGCGAATGGTATTTATTATATTTTGGTATCGCCGAACGAAGCTAAAGAGTAGATTCTTGGCTGTTACTTTGGTCTTAAGGAAAGAATTCATGCCTTCGCTCCTATGAGTAGAATGCATTCCAGCAAAAAAATGAGAACACATCAAACATGGAATCCATGAGTAACGGATGTCGTATAAACTTTTCAACCATACATTTGAAGACACATTATTTTCTGTGATCCAAAGAGACCATGAGTCTTCAAAATCTTTAGGAGTCTCGAAAAATTTAATAATTTTGTAGAACATGTTTAGAGAATTGGTATTCTGGCATACTGTGGGGACCTTCGTAGACAACCCTAACCCTACTTAGAACTTAGAAGAGACAATTGGAATGATCTTTGCATAAAATTAAAAGTTCTATTCTCAAAATTATCTTTATGTTTTCTTCAGTGTTGGACCAAAATGAACAACGAGGAAAAATCCATGTAAATCATGTATAAATACCCTTCAATACAAGATTGTAAATGAATATTCGAAATTCAAATGCAAATTCGATTAATACTAAACGAATTCGAATTTCAATTTTGCTATCCGAATTTAAACTATAACCAAATTTGGATATTAGAATATTCGGTTCGATTAAATTAAATATTTATATTATTATAAATTTACACACATAATCTTTAAATTTTATAATTTATATATAAGTTATGTTAATATTGTTTATTATTGAGGATTTATTTATAAATTTTTTAAATTCTATAAACAGTCGTCCATCATCGTCGCGAAATTCTTATCTTAACCCATTCCACCATTCCCTTTCTTAGGAGTTAGGTTTATCTTCATTTTTAGGGTTATCCCACATTCACAGTCTCACAGGATATTTTTGAATGTGAATGTGGGCCAGGTTATATTTTTTAAATACATGATATATTTGTTATTAATTTTGATAAATTTTATAAATCATATGGTTTTTTTTTATAAATATTATTCGAATTCGGTTAAATTCAGATAGCAAAATTCGAATTCCGATAGAAAATGAACTAAATTCGAATATCTGGATATTAAACGAATTTGAATATGATTATTCATTCGTATTTGGTTTGTTTACCAAAATACTACAATTACCAAAATAAAAGCTTATAAAAGTCCTTTTCTTAAATTTTCTTGGGCTTACCAAGTAGTTGATTGGACTTTCACTTTCCTTGGATCAACTCAGTCCAATCAAATGCAAGCATAGATATTTTTTCCAACACCCAATTTAATTTGTGGATGGATTTGCCTGTCCATCTCCATCAATCATAATTAGGGCTATCACAATTACAAAATTACAAGCATCATATTTTGTTTTGTTTTGGCAATTTACATTCTACATCTTATATCATTACATGAGTTAAGATATAATCAACTTGATTTGATTCTCCCACCAACCGACTCTTCTCTCAAAATATCATTTTCAAGTATTCTTCTATAATTTAGAGAAATTGTCAGAATTCATCTCATACCATCAGTTAAATTTATAACAAAATATGACTTTTTACAAGTAAAATTGTCTAACTTTGGACTACCATATATTTTGAACTACATAGTATATCATCAGTTAAATTGTAGTGAAAATTTAATGAAAATATCTTCAAATTTTAAAAAAATTTAAAAGTTAATTGATCAGTTAAACTAATTTCCTTGTTTCGTGCAAAAGTTATAGTTATTGATGGTATTCTTGTTGGATATCCCATACTCCTTCCTCCCATAGCATATTCTCCCCAATTATGAACAGTCATGCCAAACCCTAGAGAATATAACAGGGATCTAGTTGTAAATGTCCACATGAAATATCTTTGGACCATAGGAATGGATATTAAGATGTAGGACCCACACCTTCGCAAAGAAGAAACTAAGGAAACACAGATTTGAGAAGCAATGAGATTTGTTCACACGGATCGATGACATGGCAATGGTGGGTAAATTATATTTTTCTCCTCGAGAAATGATTAATGACGCGTCCTCATACTTTTAGGTATTTACAGACAAAGCCTTGTTCGCTCTTCTTCTTGTAGAACAAAAACAAACACAACACAGCAGCACAGCGTAGGTTGTCGTCTCGACGTCTCTTTTTCCGGTGCGATTCTTCCGAAGAAGAGTCGATCTAAACGATGGGGAAGGCGAAGGCGTCGGTGAAGAGCAGCAGGAAGACTAATAACAGGTGAGATTTCGTCTTTTTTTCTTCTTTTCTTTTTCGATTTCTTTGATTTTTCTTTGGATCTGAGATGAGAATCCGGGTTGTTTTGTGAAGCTTGGTGGCGAGGAAGAAGCCATTGAAGAAGGATAAGGATCCTAACAAACCTAAAAGGCCACCCAGTGCTTTCTTCGTCTTTATGTACCTTAAATTTCCCTCCTCCTCCTCCTCCTATTCAGCTATTCTTGTTGTTGTTCCGTCATCTGAATCGAATAGCTTATGCCTTGATTCATCAGGGAGGAGTTCCGGGTAACGTTCAAGGAGAAGAACCCCAAGAACAAATCTGTGGCAGTTGTAAGAGATTTTTTTTCTTTCATTATAACGAAATGGATTGATTGACTGATTTTGATCTGATTCTGTCTGTCATGGTTTGAATTTAGGTCGGTAAAGCTGGTGGAGAGAAATGGAAGAGCTTTTCTGAATCTGTAAGTTGTTGTACGAAAAACCGAACCTTTTTTCTTTCTTTCTCTGAATGAGAAATAGATCTGGAAACGGTTTTTGTTTTGTGGTGCTTTTAGGAGAAAGCACCGTTTATAGCCAAAGCGGAGAAGAGGAAAGTGGAATATAACAAAGCCATGACTCTTTACAACAAGAAGCTGGTACTGTTTCTACTTTTCTAGTTTTTTTTTGCATCATATAAGGATGGATGCTTTTACAACTTCTAACTACTATACTATTACTGTTCATGTAGGCTGGTGAGACTGTAGATGAAGAGGAAGAAGAAGTTGGATCAGACAAGTCCAAATCAGAGGTTGATGAAGAAAGCAGAGAGGTGAAATTATGATTTAATCAATCATCATGTATTGAATTATGATATGGGTTCATCATAATTCATGTGTGTTTTGTTGTTGTTGTCTGCAGGAAGAAGATGATGACGATGATGATGATGATGATGAGTGAGGAAGATTATGATGATGATCTATCTAAGAAAGAAGTAGATTATGATTCCTTCTTTACTTTCTATGTTTTTTCCTTGTATTGCCAAAGTAGTTTGTGGTAACTGAGTGGTAAAGGAAGATGCCAACTAGTTATTCAGTTCTACTTGTTTGTACTTGAGGGGGAAAAAATATATCCATTTCTTGTCTGTCTTATTTAGTAGGTATAAAATGAAAATGGGTAACAAAAATCAAACTTTTTTAACCGCATTTAGTCGATCTTTTGCTCGTTTAAAGCTGAGTTTTTGCCGGAAAAGACCATGATGATGATAATGGTTTTGTTTTGAAATTCTATCAAGTTGCTTGTGCAATTCAACCATGTTTACAAGAGGAGCAGCTGTTGGCCTTCCATGAGCA
Organism: Zostera marina; assembly: GCA_001185155.1. NCBI lineage: Eukaryota > Viridiplantae > Streptophyta > Magnoliopsida > Alismatales > Zosteraceae > Zostera > Zostera marina. Next base: position 1,975,427 of record LFYR01000981.1, on the reverse strand, counting down.
CACTGTAAACATTTTTTTTCCTTTTTTTACAATACTAAAACAATCATTGAAGGGAGGTTGACTTCAACTCTTCAACAATCAATTGACAGAAGCTAAAAAGTATTTTTTTTTTACCTGGAAACAAAGAGAGGTTGATTTCAACTCTTCAACAATCAGTGAACATTCAGAAGGCAGTAAAGCATCACCAAACATGATTGCACCTTTATCGATAAAAAAAATAGAACATACTCAGAAAATCATTCTGATAAATGATAATTACTTATCATTCAACAAGACTATAATCCATAAATAATCCTTTTTTCACTTCATTATAAAGTACAGACTATATTTTAATTGCATTCAAAAAAATTCATGTAATTACATAGATTGTGAAAAGTGTAGTGGTGATATTACCTCTACATGCTTTAAGATTCAGAATCCGATTGACGCAAGGTGGAATGGTTGTCGATCCACCAGTCTCAGCAAGCTAGACATTAAAAATTACCATGAGTCTTTTGTTTTCATAAACAGAAAAAACCTAATTACTCCTTTGGATTTTACAGTGTACGTAGAAAAGGTTAGTTCAGCTGGTCTTATGATGCTACAAATTTGGATGAAGTCGTGAATATTTTATCTCCGATGAATCCACGTAAACTACGATTTGAGATTTTATCCTTCAGGAAGTGGTTTTCTCTGTTTTAAAAATAAAAAAGATATGTGTAATTCACCTGTTCAAGGAATTCCACAAGATCTTTGTCGGTCAAGTTGATTCCTAAAATACAGGGAATCTGCAACCATAGTACCAAGCAAACAATCATTTAAGTATCAAGTCAGGTGTCCTAAACACTACAAAAAACTGAAGATAAATTAATTCCTGTATATATATATATATATTTCTAAAGCTTCATCGTAATTTTTCAACCAAAATACTTATCTTTGATCTAGTAAATGAGAAAACATGCTATTTTATCAAGAATCTAATTTTTTAGTAAACAAAAAAGGTGTATCAAGGAGTTTACAGAAACAAGTGTGACGGCACTACATGGGTTGGATTTCTTCAGAATATTTAAATTCCTGTTAAAAAAATTAAGATGCTATCAGAACTGATTTTAATCAAATATCGAAACACAAAATAATACAAAAACAAATTATAAAGAAAAAACAATACTTGGCATATGATTCTGATGATTGAGTGTGTATGTTACATATCCAACCCCATTTCTGTATAATCTCGGTATAATTCTGAAGTAACTGGAATCCCATTTCAGGAAGCACCTGTAAAAAATATAATTAATAGAGTTAAAGACGGAAGTATCTTCCACCTACAATTTTAGACAGTATAAAGATTCACACACCAGCAAATAATAACAGTGAAACTAAAAAATAAAGATTTATGGGAACCATATATGGGTCGTGTTCTGACCTAACATGGAAGATTTATGAGAGAAGTTACTTCAGCAGAAGCAGATGATAAATGAACCAAAGGTCTTCCTGCGTGATTTCAATGTGACGAGATTCTCTTCAGAAAAGAAAGACATTAACCCTGGAAGTGTGCTGACTTTAATAATTGTGTTCAAAAATCTGAAATGATTGACATCAATTCAGTGGGCAACCCACTCATCATGGTCTCATACTCTCATAGAAGAAAGAGGAGGGACCTGGTTCAATCAAAGATGAATAGGGGATTCATGAATTTCCCAGCCATGGACCTTTCCCTTGGTAAAGGAACCAGTGACCATGCTCTAATAATAGTAATCGACCCTTTAGTTCTGTGATTGGTGGATAGACAAGGAAGATTTGAAAGATTTGTTCACTAGTCATTACAGCATAGAGTGTGACACAAACTACAAGCCCCTTATGCATACTTTCCAAAAAAACTCAAGGAGGTAAAAAAAACCTTAAGAAAATGGGAGAGCAAAATATGGCCGCAGCACAAGTGAGTGTCTGCAAGATCAGATTTGCTGGAACATTCAAAAAAGAGCTGAGGAGGAAGTCATGCTGAGGCAAAAGAGTCAAATTCAATGGCTAAAACTAGGGAACAAAAACACGGCCTTATTTTGGGCCGCAACCAAAGAAAGGTACTATCAAAATTCAAAATCCAACCCGAATCTGGCTTATAGCGTAGACCCCTCCGACAGCATAAAAGGTTGAGGCCGCATAGCAGCATGATCTATATATATGGCATATAAAAACACGGTATCTCACTATCTCCTAAAAAAATTACCTTAAAATATACATATTGTTAATAATACAGAACAGATGAAACAGTCATACCAGTTTCTGTTCTGACCTCAGATGAGTTATTTTATTAGCCTCTCCAGACAATACCTGCGAATTAAAATACAGTGTTGCCAGAAAAAGCACAACCAACGAAAAATTATAAGTGATATATATGATTAAACCTTTCGGCGTAGTTCTTCCAAACGAATTCTTTCATCAGCAGCATGCTGTACAAAAAAGTGGACATTGAATGTTTCAATATTATATACAATTTCTGAATTTCAGTAAACAAAACTTCAACTTTGAGGTAGGCAGAAAGAAAGCTTCTGTGGGAGAACACTAATATCAAATGAAAAATATATCATCCTAGGTTAAATCTATTAGAACTAAGACCCTTTATCATCTGAATTTAAATATCAAGTAAAAATAAAGACACTAACCTGATCAACAACAGCAAGATTTCCTCTAGCTACAATGGGAATAAATTTTCTATCTAACTGTGGGAGGACTCTTGCATCTTCAAGAAAGCTCCTGTTTATAGATTCAGGTTCTAAAAAACATCCAGCAAGATTCAATAAACCAGAAGAAATGTCCAGAATATCATCATTCTTGTCAGATGATCTGTATGATCTCCCAGACTTAAACAAAAAAAAGCTTAACGTCAGATTTATTCAATTCGACTCTATTAATGCAAACATAATAAAATTTAAAAATATACATAACTGTAAGCTCTGGATCTCCCTCTCTCCATTTTGTTATGATATTGTCAAATTCATCATGTTTATTAGCATCAGAGTCTGCAATTAGTGGAATAAGCAATGTAATTTTTTTTATCCCTGTGATATTATCATCTCATATTATCAAGAAGTGTCTGTATTATACCCCTGGATATATAAATGTTATGAAGATCCTGAGGACACTGAACCTTTTCACATCTGCCAGTATGATACAATTATTTATTCATTTATATCCAAATTGGAAATATTGTTGATGCATGAAATATTTAACAAAAACGAGAAAGATAACGAGATGCATTGATAGTTGATATATATAATAAGAAAAGGAATATTACCCAATATCTTGATTTACGTATGTTTGTGAAGAGGAACATGGCTTCGGCGGCTCCTCAAATGTGATTCCAGCTTCTTTCCAACATAAATGAGGATATCAGTATATTTTTTAAGATCCATAAGGTTGAAATGATGAGTTGGATAAAATAGATCAGCGAACCTTGTGAGCCATTGGTGACGTCTACAAATTTAACATCTATGTTCTTGCTAGATTCGTCACTTAGATGGTAATCTGTGATGGAAAATTTTCTCTGGTGTTTGTAAAATGGTGGTGCTGAATGGCATCTTTTCCTTGATCTAATCTTGACTGTGACTTGATGTTTATGGCTGTTGATCAATTCAGAAACTCCATAATTAAATTTTTTTGTATAATTTTCAACAGAAGAATCAAAATTGTTTGGACGCTCTTTTTTAGCAGAAGCATTCAAATTAATCCACTCAATTTCATCTTCTGAAGAATGCCTTCCAAACATTTTGTTATTGGAATCTAAATATAGATCGTCATCATTTTCTCCATCTGATTCACATCTTATTCTAGACAGAAATTCTCCATGTGAAATATTTGGAGAATTTATCATATGCTCTTTCAAATACTTGGGGAATTCATCATATTTTGAAATATCAAAAAGATTAGCATGTGGAGTTACTTGCGTGTCAAAATCTATATCAAATGCATAATCACCCACTGTCTGATCAATAGTTCTTGTAATTTCTTCATTCGGAAAATATGATGAATCAGACCAATTCTCTGAATTGAGAAACCGTCGACCAGATATATTTACATAATCTCGATCTGATGATGTAGTATGGACTATTGTGCTTTTCTTTGTGAAATACATATCTTCTTCAGAATGATATTTCATAAGGTCTTCTGAAAAAAAATCAGCTGAAGATTTTTTCTGACATCTTCTTAATGTAAAAGAATTCCAACGATCACAATCAACATCAGCAGCAAGAGAAAATAATTTTTCTGTTATCGGTCTGTGAACATCGATTTCAAGCCCATTGTGATTTGAGCTAGATGGTGTTTTATCTAGGACATTCAGTGTAAATCCTTTTGGGTCTTCATTTCTTATCCCCCAAGGGTAATCGGACCAAAAAGGAACGCTATTATTATTTTCATGAATACAATAAGATTCTTCTCTTGATTTGCACTTTAAAATTTCATCAACATCGATTGACCTGTCTTTCCATGTTGAAGAGAGATTAGAATCCTTATCTGAACCAACAAAATTATGATCTTGAATATCATTTGAAGGCGAATCAATGCCAATTTTTGATGTTTTAAAAGTGCTATGATTTTGGAAATTTATGTCATTATTTATGGGAAAAGAAAATCTATTCTCACTACAAACTGTATCATATGAAAGAAAATTGAAATTTTGGCTGGAGGATGCCTCAAGCTGGTATGCTGGATTTATTTGCCTACTGTTTCTTTCATGTTCTATTTCTGAATTTCTTTGAATGTCATAAGAAAGAAAATCATCTATTGGTGTCATTGGTAACCAAGAAGATGATGATGGGCTCTGATTGAAATTCCACACATAGTCAAGATAACAGTTTGTTGTTGTTTTAGACTTCTCAGGTGTATCTGCATTTTTTAGTATTTAGATATAGATGAAATGAAAGTGCCAGCTAAAAGACAAACAAAAACGAACTAAATCAAATTAGCTGGTTGTTGAAAACTAAAATAAAATACCTAAGAATAAAAAAAAAATCCATTAAAGTATACCTCCAATCTTAACATCATTGGGTATGTTACCTTCATTGCTATTAGATTTATCTGACAGAAAACTCCGATCAGTTAATAAAAAGAAATAGTTGACTAAATATATTTATCTAAATATTGCAATACAACTTGTATCGGGAGAGAGATGACCCAAAGTTTCCTTCCAAAAGTTGATGACATTTTGTTCTATAAAGGATAATATGGGGGTCCAATCCTACACAGAATGGGAATAGAGAGAATAAGTTCAATAAGTATAATTCGAGTTTAAAATAGTAGACTCAAAGAGAGAGATGTCAAAATCAATTTTGCAAATAAACTTTGGAATATATCTTTTTTTTATGTAGATAGAATTCATATGGAATAAATGTCATGTCTACAAATCAGCTAGCCCAAGACAGTTTTTTTAACACTTTTAGTAAATATGGATTTCTCCTTTCAAATTTTAAGTAGCAAACAATCAAATCTAAAAGAAGAATGTAAACTGGATTCTTCACCTTGAATTCAATTGTTGTCTTTGAGAGCTCAAAAGTCAAGTCATACATAGATAAAGGACAAGATACATTTAACAAATATGTTGCATTTCCTTGAACCTTCTGCCTCTTGCCACTTTGAACCTCAGGCTCATCTCTACGTAAACTTGTGGAAAGTTGGTAATCCACTGCCAAACTTTCAATTAATTTGTGAATTGGGCATTTGAAAACAAGCCTTGAATTGATATCTGAAAAGGAACTATATAGGCAAAACTCTATAAGTTGAAAGTGAAAAAAACTGTGAGCGAAAATGCTTTCAATCGAGGATGTAACAAGAAGGATACAGATGTACTGGAAAACCTGTGAGAGGAGGAATTCAATTTTAAATATTAAAATTACAAAAAATAACAAAATCTTCTAATAACAAGATAAATAAATAAACACAAATACTCTAAATTGTAATTTTGATTGCACACACCTTTAAGGAGAAATTGTCAGTTGGTCTAGATAAGTATCCAGTTAGTTTAAAAACACCACTGGAAACATTGATTTCATGCAATGAATTGGAAACTCCATCACCAAAATAATGAGAAACTAGATGCAATGAGGTCGAAGAAGGAGATGTAGAAAGCATCTCTGTTTCACTGCATTGAAACAAGCCCGTGTGTGGTTGTAGGTTGGCAAAAAATATTATTCCATAGGTATAACATAACTTACGTTTCAATATCAAAGACTGTGAATGAAATCTGAGGGTAAATAAGGGAAATTTGAACGACACATTTCCTCACAGAATATAAGACCTTCTTTGGGCTTTCTCCATGTTAATAGAAAGTTAGAAACCATAATAATTAACAAAATAGTTAATTCGATAAATAATAATAATAAATGTGTCAAATCCATGTGAGAATATAAATACCAAACATAATGATAGGATAGTGTGGTTGTAACCTGGATTGTAGGTATCTTCTCCGAACGACTTGGTTATAAAATAAATCTCGAACAATGACTGTGATAAAATAAAGTTAAATTATTCAAATATGTCCAAGGAAGATAAGAGGCCCAGAAAACTGGTGCCCAAACATTTTTCAATGTACAAGTTACAGATCTATCATGTAAAAATTCATATAAGAGCATATTATTTTAAGCTTGGTATGTATGTTAGTTCATCGGCAAGATGCCAAGAACACCTAGAAAGATAAGAACTTAGAACTCAAATTGGATTAAAGAAAAACAGATGGTCAGAAAGGACAATGGTAGCTTAATATTTGAAATATAAAATGGCCATATTAAAAAACATTTACTCACAAAAAACAATATTTTCATTTATAAATTGAAACTGGATTCTTTACATATAGTTAAGCCTGTAAATGGTATACCGAAATCCGTATTCGTATCCGTTTTCGAATTCGAATATGTCTATTCAAATTCGGATTTTCGGATTCCGGATCCAGATTCGGATACCAAAAATGATATCCGGAAATTATCCGGACGAATTCGGATATCTGCAATATCCGTCGTTAATTCCGGATATCCGAATAAATATAAATTGACTTCCGGATATCCGGATTTTAGGGTGATTAATTGACTATTAATTAACTTTATTAAAAGTGATTTTATACTTTTATAATTTTATTTTGAGATTTTTTTAAGGTTTTTATAAAATGTTTTTTTTTGATGAAGATAAAATTTCATTAGAAATGAAAAGGGTCTTGCCCAGGATTACAATATATACATAAAATAAAAAGAAAGATAACCCCCTTAACAGACAAGCACTGTTTGTATAACAGGTTGTGTCCTCTAGGGGTAGTAATAAAGAAAAACATGAGTAGTACACAGATATATTGCTTAGAGGCTAGAGCCAAGCTTTTTCATGCGGCCAAGCTTTTTCAGTACACAGATATATGAGAGCGCTTGGTCGCATATGTGACGTTTTTTTTATGTTCCGGCAACTGGAAATATTCCGGCGAGGTGAACGGAGAGGCCCAGCGAGGTGTACGGAACACTGGTGAGATGAGAAGAGAGGAGGATGATCTGGTTTTGCGTTTTTGGAGATAGGGGAGGGAGGCAACGGTCTGAATTTTAGAGTTAGGGTTTTGAACTTTAATAGACATGTTATATTTATATTTTTATTTAATTGGGGTTTTTTAAAGGTCCTTAAGTTGTTAAAGTATAATACTTTTCATTATAAAACTTTTAATTTTTTAATTCTTTATTGGATATATGGGTCGGGTTTAGCCTGATCCGACCCGGATCCGGCTAAGACTCATAAATAGACAACCCCCCAAATATGCGATGGGGGGAATGCGTCTGGTCGCATTGGTCGCAGAACAATAATGCATCACAGGATAAAGTTATGAGCATGTCCAATGCCTCATTGTATTCTTTACAGCCAAACCCAGATCAGGTGGATTCGCTTCAACCTCAAAACAGATTTTAGAGTCCCTTATCACCTCAGCTATAACAGTCTCAGATTTAAAGTTGTCAGTTTTCCACCTTCTATTCCTCCCCTACCACAGCCCAGGTGCCATGTAATGCCTCCAATTAATGTCCAAAGTAACCTCCAACAGTTTGAGCCAAACCTTAGAGATTGGATACAATCTAACACATCCCCCAATCTAATGTCCCCAACTTGTAGTACCTGCAAATTCATATTCCTCCATATAATATGGTTGGTATTCTCAGAGTATGAGTGAAACTAGAAGAGATAGAAAATGGGGGAATCAAGTGATCGACCCCTCTAAACATATATTAGATGTGTTTATATACAATTGAGTTTAAGATTAGATCTTAATTGAATTCAGTTCAATCTAATCTACACTAACTAATTACAATTAGTATTATAAGGACTAAAACGTAATTACAAACAAATGAAAACAAATAGCATTATTTATTATTACTAATAGTCCCCCTCAAGCTCATCTGTGGTAACTGATGAGGTTGACTCTTAGCTCCATGAATGATGCTGGCTTTAATGCCTTAGTGTATCAGCTCGTTGCATGGTATTTGGAATATGAATAACTTGGATAACCTTCTTCTCCACCCTTTCCCGTACAAAATTGAAATCAAGCGCAGCATGCTTGATTTTAGTGTGAAACACGGGGTTTGTTTTGGTATGGGAGATATATTGCAAGCATATCTCTGAATTTTCTTGACTATTCCCCTAGATGCTCTAGTGATAGGTATGTGTTTTGTCACTAGATTTTCTGCTATCTTTGGATTATACTCTTCTTCAGAGCTCGATCCAGAGTCATCAGATCCTTCATCCATATTATTTTCCACTGCAACAGGTGCTCTTCTACTGTACTGAATTAGTGGTAACTCATCCGTAGTAGAAGTGATAGGAAGTCCAGACTGTGTAGTAGATTCAGAAACCACTGCATGTTCTGAAATATCCAAGGTTTAAAAACCGGTTAACCGGTAACCGGTTCTGGCTGACCGGTTTTTGGTTAAGCCGGTCAACCGGTGGGGGTATTTTCGTAATTTTTTTTCTTCATAAATTCACTAAGGCCAAAAATATATTTTTATGCCAAAAATTTATACGTTGGTCCATGAAAAGAGCTATATTATTTTTAATAAAAGCTCCTCCCACTCTTAAGACTTTATATTTGGTTTAGACAAAATGAATCTATATTTATAAACCAAACTTCTTTGTGTTTTTTGAATTCTATCGATGTGGGACTAAAAAAGTGTAGTAAAAATATTATAAAATATTCTTTGTACTTTTTATGAATGTGGGACTAAATAAAGTGTACATGCATGTATTATTATAAAGTGTACATGCATGTATTATTATTGGTTTTAAAATAAAGTGTAATTTAAAATAAATTTTTGGTCTTAAAATAAATTTTTGGTTTTAAAAAATGGGTCGGGTACGAGTCAAACCCGATTCGTAGACCAACAAACCCGCTCCAACTAACCGGCTACCGGTTTTGGATTTTTTACCGATTAACCGTCGGTTTTTAAACCTTGGAAATATCTGCCACTGCTTGTTCTGAATTGTCATTTATTCTGCTCTGTTCAGACTCTTCTTCACCCTCATCTGACTCACTCTCCTCTGCCTGAACTGATTGCGTTGGAGATTGAGAAATAATTGTTTTCTTTGACTGAAATTTATTTTCTTCAAAGATTACATCTTTGGAAATCAATGTCTTCCCATTCCTCATATCCATGCATATATATCCATCACAAGTGACTGGATATCCTAGAAAAACATAGGGAGCTGATTTGTCACTCAATTTATTTTCCCTATATGGTCTGAGATTGGGATAACATATTGCTCCGAATATCTTCAACTAATAATAATCAGGGGACTTGAGATGTAGAGCTTGATAAGGTGATATACCTTTTAATATTTCAGTGGGGTTTCTGTTGTATAGATAGACAGATGCCATGAATGCATAGTCCCAGAAGTGTGTTTCCAACTATGCATGCTTTAACATAGCCAGTCCTGTGTCTACAATGTGTCTGTGTCTGCGCTCTACCTTCCCCATCTGAGGGTGAGTGTGTGGACAACTGAGACGATGTATTATTCCATTACTCCTTAACAGTTTTGACAGTTTTAAAAACTCTTTAGCGTTATCAGTTTGGAGAGCTTTTATATTCCTGTCATATTGCTTTTCAGCCATGCATTTAAATTGTACAAAACATTCTTCAACTTCAGATTTTCTTCTCATTAAGAAAATCCAATTGTAACTAGTTGAAGCATCCACAAAATTTACATAATACCTATATCCTTCAATGGATTCAGTTGGGGCAGGGCCCCACACATCAGCAAAAATAAGTTCAAGTGGAGTATTGATGGAATTCTCACAGTCCAGTCCATCTTGAATATCTTCCTTTCTGTCTGTAATATGGTTTGTTGAGCCAGAATCAGCAAACCAAGATCGTGCATTTGACATCATATTCACTGAATTCTCAGTGCCCTCTTGCCCTGCATTTTCACAGTTCTCATATATAACATTTACAGACATTTCTTCAATCATACCTATCTCAGAGTACCGAACTGACGATGATTTTTGTACCATATTAGCTGACATCTTGCTGGCCAGACCATCTGAATTAAGTTTTCTCCCATGTGTTGGAGGAAACTTAGTGATGTTCAATCTATTAGAGCAATTGAGAGCTCCATGCCCTTTCCTTGAACAAATTTGACAAGGTACTATTTTGTAAAAACTCTTACCTGTCTTCTTAGGGTTTTCAGCTTCAGTAATGTTCACGCTGAGGGCAGAAGTTGCATTAGTTCTTCCTCTCCTGATTTCAACATCAGTTAGAAACTTAGAATTGCTTTTAACTCTCTATACGTGATCTTCTCCCTCCTTGTGGTCACATTCTGAATTGTGGCCTCAAATTCATCTCCAAGCCTTGCCAACACTAGTAAAATCACATCAGCATCTGTAATTTCCTCCCCTGCCACAGATAAAATTTCTAACAGTCCATCAATTTCCTGCAAATATTCTGTTATAGATCTTTCTCCAATTTTCAAACTTTGGAGCTTTTGGCGTATGCTTAGGACTCTTGACCTTGAGCTGGATGCAAACTCCATCTGTAACCTCTTCCAAGCCTCATGTGCAGTTGCACAATTTGCTACCACCGATAGAATCGGTGCGGACAGCGATGATATAATCCAGGCTAGAATCAATTTGTCTTGTCTTATCGTCACTGCAGAGTTCAGCATAACCTTCCCAGTGAGGTATTGATCTAGCTCATTCCCCGCTAGGTGTGCTGCAAATTGTATCCGCCAAGCATAATAGTTGTTGCGGTCCAGAGAAACGGTCTTCAAATTCTTGATTATGATGACCTTTGTTTGATGATCATCACCAAGAACTTGCGTCGTCTCCTCCAATTCTCTGTTCATTGCCATGATTGGATGCGGAAACTCCAATGCTGAATGAAAAAAACAGAGAACACTCGATCGATCTTAAGTTCTTAACAGAGAATTCTCCCAAGATCTCAACAGGCGACTGATACCATATGAGTGAAACTAGAAAAGATAGAAAATGGGGGAATCAAGTGATCGACCCCTCTAAACATATATTAGATGTGTTTATGTACAATTGAGTTTAAGATTAGATCTTAACTGAATTCAGTTCAGATCTAATCTACACTAACTAATTACAATTAGTATTATAAGGACTAAAACGTAATTACAAACAAATGAAAACAAATAGCATTATTTATTATTACTAATACAGAGCAAGCTATAAGAAGAAAAAAGGCAGTTGAAAAAGATATGGCCAATGGTTTCAGGCTCTTGGTTACAAAGGATACATAGGCTAGGAGCAGGAACTCCCCATAATTTGAGGGTGGTGAAGGATGGAAGGTGTCCCCACCTCAACCTCCATAGGAAAACTGAGTATTTGGTGGGCTTCTTGGACCAGATACCTTTTGCTAGGGGGTCAGGTTGCCTAGGGGTTGCTAGTGCTTCACAGAACCTATGTAAGGAGCTATCCCCTTTCAACCCAATAAGACTTAAGTTAAAATTACTACCACATCCCATTAACCTATCAATGTCCGTTTTGCACTTAAGGATGTTTTTCCTCATAATGGAATTCCTAAAAGGGGAGACTTGGATATCCCTCAGACTCCTACCCTTGATATATCTATCCTTAATCCAAAGAGATAGGATGGATTCACTGTTGGACCAGAAGTAGTGAGCTTTTTTTATGTTGGAGGCATAAGCAGAAGCTTCAAAGTTCCTAACCCCTAATCCCCTTACTATTTTGGGTAGGACCATTCTATCCCAAGAGGAGGATTTCTTACCATCCCAAATGAATCTATATGCAATTTGCCTGACCTTAGTGATAACTGAATTGGGAAGGGTGGTTCCGTTTATCAAACACGTGAACATACCTGCAAAGACCAGTTCACTAACTGAATTCTTCCCTCATAGGATAGACACCTACCTTTCCATCTAGCCAGTCTTTTCCATTGGCTGAATTAGACCAACACATTGCCCCAAGTTCTTCCTTTTACCTGAGATTGGTACGCCCAGGTAGGTGAGGGGGAGAGGCTTAGAAGGGGAACCTATGATTTCGTGCAAGTGTGGGAAGGAGTCGACCACCTTAGAGTAATGGGCACTACTCTTATCATTATTGATCTCTAAGCCAGAGAACTTAGAAAACACTTCTAGTATTTCCTTAATGGATCTCAGGGACTTCAGGTTTACCTTAGAAAATATGAGTATGTCATCTGCATAAATAAGATGGGAGACAAATCTTGCACCATTGACTTGGTAAGTATCTATTTTCCTCTTATCTACTCCCTTCTGGATGAGTCTGCTCAGACAATCCATAACCAGATTAAAGAGTATAGTGGAGATTGGGTCTTCTTGTCTTAGTCTTCTGTGGTTTTTAAAAGGCTTAGTGGGGGTACCTTTCACAAGGACAGAGAATGATGCAGATTTTATGCAGAGTTAGACATGAGGGTTATGAAATGCTGAGAGAAGCCCAAGGAGATACTCTGAGGGTTTCCAAGATTGCATCCCAACTAATAGTGTCAAACACCTTCCTCAAATCCACGCTTAGCAAACACCTTTTGGGGGTTCTTGCCCTACCAAATCCATGTAGCATTTCCTCAGCAAGAAGGGTGTTATCACTTATCAGAAATGACCCTACCTTTCATAAATGTTGTTTGGTTGGGTGAGATCAATATATTGGCCACCTCATTCATCCTATTGGCTAGAATTTTAGAAATGATCTTATAAATGAGGTTCACACAGGAGATGGCCCTAAAATCAGCCAACTCAGAGGCAGTTGGCTTCTTGGGCACTAAAGTGATCCAAGTGTGATTAGTAGCTTGCAAAAGGGGTTTCCCTTGGAAAAATTCCTTCGTTGTTCAGAGGACTTCTGGTGAGCAGCTGGGTGGTTGGGCCTCTTCGTTGTTCAGAAGCTTTAGGGTGGAATTTCTTGATCTCCTGATCTTTGTAGAGAGACTGAAGAACTTGGTGTTGGCGTACCCCAGTCTCAGCTAGTTTACCTTTGATCTCTGCTTGAGGTCAGCCTCCTCTTTAGTCATTTTGAGCTTCAGACTTGCTTGCAGGTCCCTAACCTTTCCTTGTAGGAAAACAGATTGGGGATTCTTGATAAGGAGGGGGGGCTTCCTTATCCAGATTCTTCCTAGTTTTCTCTACTTGTTTGGAGGAGTTTCCTAGCTTCATGGACCACTCCTTGGCAAGGACTTTCACCCTTTTCAGCTTCTGTTGGAGTCTGTAGAGACCATTTCCACATATGGGTGTGCTTATCCTTTCCCTGGCCAATCATAGAACCTGAAGGGTTTCCTTCCTTTTTCAACCGAGGAGAAAGATATGATCATTGTAGCATGATCACTGGAATTTCCTCTGTAAAATTCCAGCCTAGAATGTGGCCACATATCAACCAATTGGAGGTTGGTAAATGCTCTATCTAATTTACTAAGCTTAGCTGTGGGACCTATTGAATTATTTGTCCATATGAATTCACCACCTATTAGAGGGAAGCTTGATCAATTGCTAAGCTAGGGTGGCCTGCAGGAATTCAGAGGGTCCACCATGGTTGTATATTTACCATACAGCCATGGATGAGAGATGTGAATTTACCATACCTCGATTGGAAATATTATCTGAGCTCGTGAGTTGTAGCCCATTTCTCCAGTGGCCCAACGAGCTAGAGGCTTTGTCCAGAAATAGGGAGTTTGTGGCTGATGTGGCAGTTGAGGGTTCCAATGTCCAGCTGTCCAACTTGGGATCTGATTCAGTTGCGTGGCACAAGGAGGAGGTGGCACCTTGGGACATGGAGTTTGCAACATGCTATCCAAACTGAATTGACATTCCTTGAATGTATTCCATGCGATTTATTGATGCATTAATTGCATCTGGTGCTTGGGCAAGCGGCTCCTTGGGACTATGAGAAGATGCTTCTACTTCTACATTCTTGACAAAATTGCAGATGCCCTCCTTGGATGTATTTGGGGTCACCTCGGTTTCCTCCACATCAATATACCCATTTATTTCTTGGACGTGGTCCATGGGGTTTATTAATGCATTAATTGCATCTAATGTTTGGGCTTACGCCACCTTGGAACTCACATTGCGGCTATCTTTATTGGAAAAAGTATTAGGGACTACCTTGGTTCTCTCAACATTAATTCTTCCATTTATTCCTCTTCTTTTTCTTCTTCCTATGTCCTGCAAAATCAGGCTTGCTCCAGTCAGCACTGAACTTGCTTCGATGATCATCGACCATGCTCCCTTGGCCATCGGACTTCCTTGGGGCTTTGTTAAGATAGCAGTTCCTCTCCACATGATCGAAGCAAGAGCAGATTTCACAAGTTGGGGGGTTGAACGGTCTCTAATCTTAATGTACACGAGATTTTCCAGCCCTTTTATGATCACACTACCGGAATTGTGTGCGGAATAAATTTCATAAAATCCACCATAATACAAGCTCGTAGTGCATGCCCCTATGGTGAGTGAACATATTCAGCTTCTAATGAGGTGCCCAAAGTGCTAAGTATAGCCGAGATGGCATCCCTTGTCCACATAGTTTCAGCCATTCTTGTGATCAAGACCCATTGCGGCACTCTACCAAAGTTATCACCATGTAATATCTCCGGGGGGTCTCTTGAGACAATCATTGGTTTGTCATCAATGAATGCCCAAGATCGATCTGCAGCTCTTAGGAAATCTGGAACAGTAGTGAAGTGAATATTGAAAGTGTCATCCATGTAGAGATTGACTCTGAAATCAGATTGAATATCCCAGATGTTCTTTATGTAACAATGCAGCCGGCGCACGGATGGGTTCTCTCCAATGATCCTGACCGATAGGGATAAATCCTCCTTAGTAGGGAGGGAATTATCCTCATACACGAGAGCATGCTTTAGGCTGAATCTGAGCTAAGGAGCAATGAAATTCAGAGCTTTGTTGTCGTCAATCTCAGGAGAGGCTTTCTTCCACTTCCAGGCCAAAGCAGAAAAAATATTATCCATGATCCTAAGAATGATACCGCTAGGGAGAAGAACACAAATTAAAGCCAGGAAGGGATTCACCGGAATTTTATCCCTCCAAGTGTACCGACTTGAAGGGATAAGCAACACACCAAGAGAGGTGGCCAGAACTTCCGATGAAATATCGTGTGTTTTCGGTGTCTGCCGGAGAGTATTAAGAAACTCTCAAGCAGGGGGAAGGAAAGCTGGTGAGATCTTCCCTACCAAGTTCCGCCCACTTGATATAGGTCACACCTCAAAGAGATGAGGAGCACCACTAACCTTGGAAGGAAGGGATTCCGGTTATCACCGAGGAAGAGGGTCACACATGGCTCTCACAAGGGGAAAAAATCATGACTCTAATTATCACAATTCAAGTTTTTATAAAAAGTTATCCGGATTCGGATTCAGATTTTCCTATCCGGATATTATTCGGACGGATTCGGATAACAGGGTATCCAAGCCGAATCTGACCGACATACAGGCCTACATGTAGTGCTTAAGTTTCACCTGGAATCATTTAATCGCAAAAATTGAAATATGAATATTTAAAAATGCATCCATAATATATTATGGTATTATCCACAAAATAATATTTTAACTTATGAACAGAGACCGAATTCTTTACCTGTAGTTCCTGAATTTCGTCTGGAATCATCAATAACAAGAGATATGCATTCACATCCCTAAAAGTAAAGAATAAATGAGACATTTAGAATGATTGTCATTGTACGATAGAATCATAAGATTTGAAAGCTTTCAAACATGGCACGACAGAAGTGCCTAGACCTTCATGATTTTACGATAACCATTTGGTCTCCCACGAGCTTTTGTAATGACTTCCAAAAGAGCAACATCAGAGAGTGAACCCAATGTCTCCCCTTTATAACTTGTACCTTCAAAGCTACCATCCCTCTCAGCAACACCGTATAGCTTTGAAGTTGCTATTAAAGAAGATAATTGTGTTAATTGATTAGAACCTCATCATGAATACGATAATAGAAAGCCAAAGAACGTCTCAAAGTGAATCGACAACGACGACAATTAATTTTAAAACATAATTCTTGAATTCAAACATGCATTTATAATAAGAGTCAAATCACTCCATTAAAATTTACACATAAGCACATGCCATTATGCCAAGCATACCATGTTTATCTCCCAAAAATACCAATTCTTCTCGAGTAATACCACATCCTGCAAGTGTATGGAAGAAAAGTAAAGGCATAAAACATGCACAAACAGCCAAATTGGATAACATAAGAAAGTAGTGGGTTAAATAAAACCTACCATTATCTTCTACTTTGACATTCCATCCAACAACATCTATAGAAGTGTGAACCTGAAAGGATTTCTAAGAGTAAGAGTATTCTGCACAAGTAATTAGCTTCTAGAAACTCTATCATGTACAAATAAAATATATATAAATTTTCAGGAGAGATTGCCCCTCTTCAAAATATTTATAGGCCGTTCAAATCTCACCATTAATATCTATTTTAACGATTAATAAGAAAACCACTATTAATTTTTTTTGAAAAACATTAGTGGTTTTGGATAAAAATCTTTTTTGGACAAATTTTCAGAAGATAGACAAAAATACAATTAGCACTTTGGACAAGAATCTAATCGATACTGCCATGTCATTTATAAAATTATTCTCTCCTCCTCCAGTGTTTCTACAAAAAAACACGATCTTAAATAACAAACGATCAATCAAATTTATTAACAAAAGTTTCAACTGATAAAATATTGGAAATTAAATTAGCTTTAAATTGATATATAATATGTCGAATTTGGTGAAGAAATAAAGTGTTTCGAAAAAATCAAATATTAAAAGACACATTCCAGAATTTTGTCCAAATACAATCATAATTTCTTGCCCATAAACATTACTATATTTTTGTCTAAAATACACGATCTCAAATAACAAACGATCGATCGAATATAATAAAAAAGTTTTAAATAATAAAAGATTGGAAATTAAATTAGCTTCAAAATGATATATAATATGTCGATTTTGGTGATGAAAAATGAGTGTTTCGAAAAAATCAAATATCAAAAGTTTGTTTCCAGATACATGTCTAAATATAGTATTATAGTTGCACATTCTTGTCCAAAAACAGTTACAAAATCTTGTTCAATTTTTTTTGGTGTTGAATTTTTGAAAATCGATCAGATTTTAGACAATAATCTATAACTGTGTATGGACAAAATTCTGAAATGGGTGTTTTGATATTTGATTTTTTCGAAAACCTTCATTTCTTTACTAAATTCGACATATTATATATCAATTTGAAGCTAATTAAATTTCCAATATTTTATTAATTGAAACATTTTAATACAATCGATCATTTGTTATTTTTCGTGTTTTTTGGAAGAAAAAAATTGATCAGGAGAGAGAAATATTATAAATTAAGTATCAATATATATTAGATTTTTATCCTAAAAAGTGTCTTTTTTAAATCTGAAAAACCACTCTCTGGTCAAAAGTGGTTTTCAAAACTAGACCACTTCAAAATCTGTGGAGAGACTTCCAGCAAACACTCCAGAGATCATAATGATATAGTTCATAGTTTTTGATATCGCTATGTGCTTATTGAAATAACTCACAAGCGCACATCCATCTTCGAATCATTCCCAACATTATTTTAAAATAAAGTAACTTTTTTTATTCTAGATTAATTTTTCACTTGATGCTAATGGAAAAAAAAACATTGAAAATTGAAGAGCAATGCCCAGATCACATGAAGTAAAAAAATATATAGAACATATGATTATGCAATTTGTCTTTATATATTTACTAGTTCTTTTTTTACTAAAAAAAGTTACTGAAAAGGCAGAGTACAAACAAAAAATTGGGAATGGGGTGTACTATTACATGGCCAACAATCTGCAGAATTATTTTGAATTTGTGATGTGTAACAAACAAGAAGCTAGTAGTTTGAAGGTTAGAATATCAACTATAATTACCTTAGTAGCACCTGCATCCAAACTATTGAATATCAATTCCTCCACAACTCTGGTCAAGTCAAACAAGTACAAACTTGAGCGCAAAGAACTGCAGACATTCCTTGGTAAACGTTTGATATTCTTCATTCCTAGAAGATAAAAAAAACTAATCATACTGGTCACTAAAAGAAATTAATATGATCAAAATGCCTATTGTAAAGGGTAAAAAAATCCTCTACAATGTAAAAAATGCTACATTTAATTTACCCATTTCCATCAATTTATACGAGCAGAAAGACAAACCCTATCGGAGTATCTCAAAATCCGACGTCTCACCCCCAATGAGAGGAAAAGAAAGCACCGCCAATTTTAACCACCGACAGAATCGAAAACGAAAAATAAAAAGGAACGAACAGAAGATGAATAAGATCAAATTCATTTTAAACATCACTCAGAATTCAGCATTCAGCAGCACACCTCTCTTCAGTGACTGAAATTCTAGAGATCAACGAGAACAATACGGGAAAAAAAAATCACAGAGGGTCTTCGGTAGGAACCAAAAAATCTTAGAACCTATCCGAATTGCGAAGAATTCAGATTAATACCTTCCGATTCTTGAAATTCGAACTTCGGAAGAAAATGCGCTCTACCCGGAAACGAGAGAGCGGGAGAGTGGAGAGTGGGACCTTTACTCTTTAATCTTCGTGTTTGTTTTAGACTTTTAGCTATTTATAAAAGTATTTTTTACTTACACACCCCCATAAACATTATTTATATAATTATAGTCCAATTGTCCACAGCATTTAATCCATGTCCAACCCCTTTCCCTTTTTTACAAGCAATTTTTGGGCCATAGGCACGCCTTACCTCATTATGTAGCCTTGCGATAGTAAGGCTCGTACTTCCATCGAGAACTCCAATGCCTCCAACGTTTTATCGATCATTGATCAACCATGATATAGCGTCGAAAGCCATGTGCAAATCCACACTCGCACACATCTAATAAGATAGTTGGGATGAGATGTTTATGAGATATCTCAATGTATGATCTGATGAGGATTGAAAAATCCCACCAACACTCGCGGTGAAAGCTCTGGAATCTACAAAAGGCGCTCTACGTCAAATCTTTGAGAAAAATCGGATGACAGGGTAGTGAACTCGGTGATTTCTCTGGTGTTGTGCTCTGGATGCGGGTGGAACTTCTTCCCTAGTCGTGCTCCTTTGGATCCTATTTATAGGGTCAAGAGGGACGTGATTTGGACCGGAGATCGCGTCGGGCCATTAATGTGGTCAGATTGGAGTTTGGGAAGCCTCTGAATTCAACGAGATCCCCATGGAACTCGTCGAGATCACAAGAGAAATCGTTGAGTAGTCAGAGATGGTTGTTATAGGCGACATACATCCTTTTTTGAACTCAACGATTTTCCTGTGAATTAACTCGGCGATTCCCTCATAGAACTTGGCAACTTCTGCAAGAGAACTGTCGAACTTCGTGAAGACCTTAATTTGCTTAACATCTCGTGGGAGCTTCCGAGGTTCCAACGTAAAGTGAATGGAATCCTATAAAATTCTGATTGATGGTGAGAACAAGTGTACATTAATCCTGTAACACCACGATTGTTGTATTGAGATTAATGAAGTTTGAATTAAAGTTATTTAAATTAATGTACGTTTAAGTCTAATCTAAGATAGGTCAGGCCCAACTGATGTTGGCCCATTAAGTTGAATTAGGTCTTAGTATAAATAGATACTTGTAATATCTTTTCTTCAACTTTTCAAATATCAAATACAAAACCCTAAGGGTTCCTCCAAACGACTCTCTCGCCCTACCGGCGACTCTTCGATCTAAACCCTAACTGCGACTCTCACCACACGCTCCACTCGATCCGGTCTCTCATCTTCTTCATGGTATCAGAGCCTCTTGGGGTGCTGTGCTGCTATCATCGTTGCTAGGGTTCCAGTATCACAAGCCTTCAAGGTTCCGGTCGCTCTGACTCTGTCAAGCTCTCATCGCTCACTCTCCAAAACGTGACTAGTCTGGTATATCTAAAACTTGGCTAGTCTATCTGTGTCTTGGTTACGTTTAAAATACTATGGATACTATACATGCTTATCAACTTAGATCTAAAAGATCTCTTGCTGCATGTTGCCACAGAGTTGTTCTTACATCATTTCTAGACTTTACATATCATCGATGTTATGGAAACCTAATCATGTGCAAACTCTTAACAAAATATTTTAGATTTATATTGATATATGCTGCATGTCTTCATATGTTCATTTGTATATCTCCAACAGAAGTAAGGTTTTATATGAAGATGAAAATCTATTTGATGTACATATCTCATGTCATGTTTGGTAATACATGTGGAGGGCTATTGTCTCACATATACTGTAATGGTTTCAAAAATAGATTAACCATGCATAAATATGAACCAATACATACTAGTCCCAATGTTATGTCTACCATCCATGTTAACCATTCATTGATGTATGTTTGCTCTTTCTGTCAAGTACCACTAAATAAATTAAATCTTGGTCTGATTCGTATTTTAAACATGATATACACATCTTATATACTTACTTTGCATTCATTACATGCATGCTCATCTACTATGTCAGATAAAATACATCTAATGTCATATTTGATTTTAAACGTGATTTACTTTGTTGATTGCATTTCCATAATCAAATTGATAATCAATCATATATTGCTTCCGCTGTTATTCAATCACTATTGTAGAACTAAAAGTGGGATAAACACCACTGACAAAATCAATTCATTTGATTTAAATCCAAATTTACTATCTCTGATTCATTCAAGATTAGTCAAAATTAAACTAATACAACTCTACTATCATGGAAAATGTTACAGAACATTCAACATGTCAGAGGCTGAGAATACCCAGGCTGTTCAGAATGTTCCTGTTGTACAGAAGAAACCACTTGGTGGTCCTCTATTTGATCCCACTTCCATATACTTCTTCAAATCCACAGATTATGGTCCTCCCTCTATAATCAATGTTTTACAGGGCAGCCAAAACTACTATCCCTGGAATAGGGAGATGACCACAATGTTGATCACTAGGAGGAAGCTAGGGTTTGTCAATGGTACCATTAA
Source organism: Zostera marina (assembly GCA_001185155.1). Classification (NCBI taxonomy): domain Eukaryota; kingdom Viridiplantae; phylum Streptophyta; class Magnoliopsida; order Alismatales; family Zosteraceae; genus Zostera; species Zostera marina. The sequence continues at coordinate 1,953,929 of LFYR01000981.1, read as the reverse complement.
GGAACCAATCAATTGTGAGTCAGAAGAACATGAGGCATGGATAACCTGTCATGGAATCATACGTCAATGGATATGGAGTTCTGTCTCCCAAGAAATAGCCTCACAGATCATGTATACGGATGATGCTTCCATCATATGGGCTGATCTTAGAGATCAGTACAGACAATCAAATGAAACCCATCTATTCCAACTGACTCAGGACATTGCTATGCTCCAGCAGGAATCCAATTCGGTTTCCAAATTCAGTGCTACCCTCAAAACTCTGTGGAGAGAGGTAGATGCTTATGGTGAAGTTCCAAGGTGTAGTTGCATCACTTGCACATGCAATGTGAATGGCAGAATAAATGAGAGAGAGGAGAGGTTCAAAGTTAGAAAGTTTTTGATGGGCCTAAATGACAACTTTAGACAGATAAGATCAACTATTCTGTCTATGGATAAACTGTTCAACTTTGGAAAAGTATTTTCGATGGTAATTCATGAAGAAGCTCAGCAACAACTAACTAGCAATGCAAACAACAATCAAGGTTTTGCCTTCTATTCAGTCAAGGGAAAAGCACCCTACCAACCCTATCAACCAACCAAGCCTATAAACACTCCATCCTCATCGACTCAAAGAAAAAGGCCTCCTACACCCACTGAGCCCATATACTATAGGAGTGGTAAACAAGTGAACACAAGGTATTATTGCTTCCACTGTGCTGCATTTGGGCACAGTGATGAAAAATGCTTCAATCAACATGGGTATCCTTCGAAGAACACCTCTTCTGTTGCAAGATCCAAACCTTCCACTCCAACACCTACTGTGATCAATAAGGCACAGGGCTCAGCCAACTGTGTGAACTTTGAACAGACCTGGTCTGCTTGGGACAGTGATGAAAAGAGAGCTGAATCTCCTGACAATCCAATTGGGCCCTATGGCTTCCCACTATATTCAGAAAAATACAATCCAAGGCCCCTGCCCAAGCGTAAAGATTCAGGTAATGCTAATAATGTTTTTTCAAATTTCATAGACACATACTGGATCGTTGACTCAGGTGCATCAGAACACCTGAGTGGCAATGAATCCCTATTTCTAAAACTTACAAAGTGTGATCCTTTTAAGATCTCACTACCTAATGGGGACAGTCAGACAGTGTCCCAAAAGGGTGATATTTCAATCTCACCTGATATTACATTAAAGGATGTGTATTACATTCCATCCTTTCAAGTTAATTTGTTATCTATTAGCAAATTAACACAATTCGATACCTATACAGTTCAATTTTCTAAATCATGTGCACTCATATATGACAAGGTTCAGATGAAGGAAGTTGGTCAGAGTAGGATGAAGAAAGGGTTGTACCTTCTACCACAGACCAGTGGTAGAAACTGTTTTGCAGGTGCCATTACAACATCAACATGGCACAGGAGATTGGGTCACACTTCAAGTGATAGACTCAAAAACATTCTGAACAATTTTTTAGATTTTAAAAACTCTACTTTTGATGAACATTGTGATATCTGTCATTTTTCTAAACAACCTAGGAAGTCATTTCCACTACATGCATCTAGAACTAAACATGCATTTGATTTACTTCACATGGATGTGTGGGGGAACTTTTACACTCCAACAATCCATGGGAAGAAATATTTTTTGACTGTGGTAGATGATTATACTAGATATACTTGGACATATTTAATCACTATGAAATCTGAATGTTTCAATATCTTTAAAAATTTACATGCTCTTATCAAAAATCATTTTGATATATCTATTAAAGCTATAAGGACTGATAATGGTGGAGAGTTCTTCTCCTCAACAATGGATGAATTCCTAAAAATTAATGGAATCATCCACTATTCTAGTTGCCCACACACACCACAACAAAATGGTGTAGTTGAGAGGAAACATCAACACCTCTTAAATGTAGCTAGGTCATTAAAACTACAATCCTCACTACCAATTGAGTTATGGGGATACTCAATAATTCAAGCCACTCACATCATCAATATGTTACCGTCTAGGGTGACTCAAGATAAATCCCCATATGAACTTATGCATTCCAAGCAACCCGATTATGAAGGTCTAAGGACCTTTGGTTGCTTGTGCTATTCAACTTGTCTTGTAAAAGAAGATAAGTTCTCCCCCAGAGCAAGAAAATGTATATATCTAGGTCAATCCCCAACCCAAAAGGGTTCCATTATATATGAATTAGATACCCACCACATCTCTACAAGTAGAGATGTGATTTTTTATGAGAATATATTTCCCCTAAATAAGGATACTGATATATCTGAAAATAGGACAAACAATCAAACAACAAACAAAAATCAAAGCAAAAATCCAATGATTGACACTGATCTCTCTGAGATAAACCAACTTGATTCAATCTCTGATGATTCTGACACAAATTCAACAATATCAAACTTGGAACATCCAGAGATGACACAAATAAATGATCCACCAATGACACTTCTAAACTCAGAAACAAATCAAACACCAAATCCAAGGTATCCAAGTAGACAGAGAAAACCACCAACAAAGCTGAATGATTATTTTTGTTCATTAGCTACAAGCACAGGCAAATCTAAAGGTACATCATATCCAATTAATGATTACATAACATATAAAAGGTTATCTACTTCACACATTGACTACCTAGACAAAATCTCCATCACAAATGAATCAACATCTTTCAAACAAGCAAGTCAAAGCCCTGAATGGGTGAAAGCCATGAATGATGAACTTGCAGCTTTAGAATTGAATGATACTTGGGAAATAATACCAAGACCAAAAGAAAGGAAAATTGTTGGATCTAGATGGGTATACAAAGTTAAACACAAATCTGATGGTCAAATTGAAAGGCTGAAAGCCAGACTTGTAGCAAGGGGACACACTCAAATAGAAGGCTTTGATTACAAGGAAACATTCACCTGTGGCAAAAATTATCTCTGTCAGGACATTGTTAGCAGTGGCTTCAGTCAAGAACTGGTCAACATACCAGATGGATGTGAGTAATGCTTTCCTACATGGTGAACTATCTGAGGAAATTTACATGTCCCCTCCTCCAGGGATGCTATCATCAGATGACACCAGGGTATGCAAATTGAAGAAATCTCTATATGGCCTGAAACAGGCAAACAGAAAATGGTATGAAAAACTCACTTCAGCACTAACTGAATTTGGGTATACCCAATCCCACTCTGATTATACACTTTTTTTTAAATCAAATGCAAAATCATACACTTGTCTACTTATATATGTGGATGATCTGATCATATCAGGAGATGATGAGTCTGAGATACAAAAACTAAAAGAACATCTACTTCTCAAATTCCATATAAAAGATTTGGGTAAACTCAAATATTTTTTAGGAATTGAAGTATCTCAATCGAACATGGGCATCTTCCTATCACAAAGGAAGTATGCTCTTGACATCCTACATGATTTTGGCCAATTAGGTTCCTCACCATCTAAAATTCCAATGTCTCATAACTACAAGAATTCTGAAAATGATGTTTCTCTAAAAGATCCATTAATCTATAGAAAGTTGATTGGAAAACTATTATATCTGACAATCACAAGACCTGATATTGCATTTGCAGTCAGTCACCACAGCCAATTCCTAGCAGAACCAAAACAATCACATTTTAACTCAGCCATAAAAATACTAAAATATATCAAAAGAGCACCAGGAAATGGTATTCTATACAAGAGAGATGCACCTCTACAACTAGAGGCTTACTGTGATGCAGATTGGGCAGATTGCCCCAACACCAGAAGGTCTATAACAGGATACACAATTTTATTAGGTGGCTCAGCTATAGCTTGGAAATCAAAAAAAAAAACCATCAGTAGATCATCTGCTGAAAGTGAATACAGGGCTATGGCATCTACTGTATGTGAAATTATGTGGTTGCATTATTTTTTGAATGATCTGCAGGTAAAACCATCAAGACAAACAATGCTACACTGTGATAATATGGCTGCAATTCACATTGCAACAAATCCAGTCTTTCATGAGCGCACAAAGCATATAGAGATTGACTGTCATCTAATTCGTGATCATTTACAAGCTGGACTATTTAAACTACAACATGTTTCAACAACATCTCAAATTGCAGACATATTAACGAAGCCAGCAAGTCTCCGAGGTTCCAACGTAAAGTGAATGGAATCCTATAAAATTCTGATTGATGGTGAGAACAAGTGTACATTAATCCTGTAACACCACGATCGTTGATCACTCATTTTCTGGCTTAAAATCACATGACTCAAATATCGAGAACTAACAGATCAATAATCACATGTGTCAAAATGGATGCCTTAGATTCACTATCTCACTAGTCGATTGGATTCCTTTTTTAGTCAACTGAAATTTTCCTCTAGTCGTTTGGAGGAGTTGAAACTGTTTTTTCCCATAAACTTAAAGGTTGTTTTCTAGTAGACTGACATCTAGTCGACTTGCCTAGTTGAATGTAGCTTTCTCTTAAAATACAAACCCTCATAAAAAAAATTCTCCACTAGTCGGCTGAATTACTCTTCTAGTCAGATAAAATATTCCACTAACCGAATGGAGGAGCTGAAATTGATTATTTCCATAAGCATGAAGTTTTTTTCCTAATAGAATGATATCTGGTTGAATTGCTTAGTTGATTGTAGTTTTCTCTTAAAATACTTCTTTTTAAAAAATTATCTCCTAGCCGACTGGATTCTTCTTCTAGTCATTGAAATTATCCTATAGTCATCTGGATAAACTTAAGATATTTTCTAGTAGATTGACATTAAGTTGACTTTCTTATTTGATTGTACTTTACTCTTAAAATACAACCCCTCTTACAAAAATTCTTCCACAGTCGACTGGATTCCTTCTCTAGTCACTGAAATTTTCCTCTAATTGGCTGGAGGTGATCAAACTGGTTTTTTTCCACTAGACTGGCATCAGATCGACTTTCCTAGTTGACTGTAGCGCTCTCTAAAAATACAACCTCTCTTAAAAAATTCTCCCCTAGTCGATTGGATTCCTCCTTTAGTCATTGGATTTTTCTCTAATCGACCGAAATAGCTGGAAATGATTGTTTTCTATAATTAAGCTTTAAGGTTTTTTCTAGCAGACTAATATTTGGTCGACTGTAGATTTCTCTTAAAATACAACCCCACTTAAAAAGAATCCTTAGTCGACTGGATTCCTCTTTTAGTCCAATGATATTTTCCTCTAGTCGACTGGAAGTCTGGAAGATCTGAAACTGATTTTTTCATAATCTTGAAGGTTATTTTAGTAGACTGACATCTAGTCGATTTGCCTAGTTGACTGTAACTTTCTTTTAAAATAAAATAAAAACTCTTTTTAAATAAATTCTACCCTGGCCTAGTTGATTGGATTCCTCCTTTTGTCAATTGAAATTTTCCTCTACTCGACTGGAGGAACTGGAATTGATTTTTTTTCCCATAAACTTAAAGTTTTTACATCTAATCATCAGTAAATACATTTTTCTCTTAAAAATCCACCCTCCTTAAAAAAATTCTCCCCTAGACGATTGGATTCCTCCTGAAGTCTAATGAAATTTAACTCTATTCAACTCTCGAGGAATTCAAAACTAGTTTTTTCCATAAGCTTAAAGGCTTTTCCAGTAGGCTGGCTAACATATGATTGATTTACCTAGTCAACTGTAGCTTTCTCTTAAAATACACCCCTCTTAAAAAAATTATCCCCTAGCTGACTGGATTCTTCCTCGAGTCACTAAAATTTTACTCTAATTGAATGGAGGTGGCGAAACTGATTGTTTCCATAATTTTTAAGGTCTGATATAGTAGAATATTAGAGATATACCCCTACCTTAAAATAAATTACACATATAACATTATAATAAAATTATCATTAACACCCTCTTATTTCATCACAACTCTTCACATTCTCATTACATCTTTTCACATTCAAATATCAATCAAATATTCAATCTTATATTAATTCCCAAATCCATATTACACATTCCTATATACATTAATTACCATAATTAAATACACCCAACCAACATAGCCGTTGGGTGTTCTTCTATATAAACATACCTAATCCTAGTTTAAGTTTAACACACGATCACACACACATCCACACACTCTGTATTACAATTACAGACTTTGTGTTACTCTGTCTGATCAATTCTGCAACTGGAACTGCTAATCATCAAACGCTTCCGCAATACAACAACTTGAATCACAGATTCAAGTTCAATCACATTCAACTCACTTCAACAAGCTGTGGATCATCGCTTCATCAATCGATCATCCTACAGTATCAATTTACAGTTCATTATCATATCATCATACATACATCGATAATTCAATTCCTAAACCATATTTCATATTTATATTTGCATATATTTCAAATATAACATCTATCATGGTATCAGAGAAGGTTCAATCCTGATCAAAATATTTTTTCTCTATTCTAAAATCATTTCTTTTCTTTTCTTTCTACTATCAATTCTTTCTACAAAAAGGGAAACAGCACTACAAACTGTTTCAAAAACACAAAACTCTATCCTGTTCAAGCAGCATTGTCAATCATCAAAAACAACCCTGTTTCTCCAGATATTGTCAAAGAATTCTTGTGGAGGACGAGGAGGTAGTGGAATCTCCACTGCCAGAACACCATTTTCCTTCTCCCCCTCAGAATTCAGGCCCACATCTGGATCACTCCATATCTCATAGTCAGGCATAGAATCATCACTATCATAATCATAGTAGAATTCCTGAGACACCACACCATCTTCGCCATCACTATCTGAGGGAAATTCAATATCCCACACAGGAACAGGTCTCTCATACTCAGAGTCAGAGGAAGAGTACACATCTTCCACATCACCAAAATACTCCAAGGCCTCCACATTCATATTTTGCCTTCTGAGCTCTCTCATTCTCCTGAGATTCCTTGTGTGCCTTCTCATCAGCCTTCTTTCCCTCCTCTCATTTTTATCTGAAAAT
>LFYR01000981.1:1916775-1945592 GCA_001185155.1 Zostera marina | reverse complement strand
ACATACACCTTCCAAACTCACAAACCACAAAAGTATCATCAAGTGGCTCCACAACCCTGTCAAAAGACATTGTTTTACACAATGTCCTTAAAATACCATCCTTCTCAGTAAACCTTCTATCTGTAAGCAAATTAACAAAAGATATAAATTGCTTATTCACCTTCCACCCTACTTTCTGTTCCATACAGGACCAGCAGGGAAACCAGATTGGTGGTGGTGAGAAGAAGGATGGCCTATACATACTGAAGCTAGAATCACCCCAGGCCAATCATAGCCAACAAAGGGAATCCAAAGATGAAGAAATCTGGCACAGAAGGCTAGGACACCCTGCACCTTCTAGATTTTATCACCTACATTTATTGAACAATTGTATTCCTAAAATTTTTTCAAAATTTTGTAATACATGCCCTTTGTCAAAACAAACAAGGTTATCTTTTAATTCTAGCACAAGTAAAACTACAAAATGTTTTCAGCTTATTCATCTAGATATTTGGGGCAAGTTTCATACACCTACACATCAAGGAAACAACTACTTTCTGACCATAGTAGATGACTATTCAAGGGCTACCTGGGCCTTCCTGATGACAAACAAAGCTGAAACAATAGGAAAATTCAAACAGTTCATCTTGGATGTTAAAAATCAACACCAAACAACGATCCAAACCATAAGAACAGACAATGGAACAGAATTCCTGTCTAAAGAATTCCAAAATACTATAAAAACAAATGGAATAGCACACCAACTATCATGTCCCTACACTCCTCAACAAAATGGAAGAGTAGAAAGAAAACACCAGCACATACTACAAGTGGCCAGGTCACTTATGATTCAATCCAACATTCCCCTTACATATTGGGGGGAATGCATCCTAACAGCTGTATTCCTAATAAATAGAACCCCAGCTGTTGTCCTAGACAATGACACCCCTTACTACAGGCTGTTTAATGAGCAACCAAACCTCTCTATCCTAAGAGTGTTTGGATGTCTTTGCTATGCTACAAACAACAAAACAAAGACAAAATTCGAAAACAGAGCCATTAAGGGAATTTTCCTAGGATACTCTTTCCAAAGAAAGGGTTATAAGATACTCAATCTATCAAACCAAGAAATCTTCACAAACAGGGATGTTACTTTCCATGAAGAAATATTCCCATTTCAAGAAAAACCCAAACAACATGAGGAAGACTTCTTCAACAAAGAACCATTAGAAGAAACAAACACATATATAACTCCCTCACATGACCAATATGAGTCAGAGGAAGACGAGGAGATAATTCCTCAAATTTCCCACATTCCTCCTTCAATGGAACTCACTGAACAATATGAGTTAGAAGAAGAGGAAGAAATAGCTGAAACACCAACACCAGCAGACAATGAGGGCACTAACAGAACATCAAAAAGAACTAGGAAAATGCCTTCATACCTAAAAGATTACAAACTACAACTAGCATCATCTAGACACCCAATAGGGAAAGAAATCTCACACCAAAATTTCACCCCAGAACACTATGCTTTCATCACAACAATAGAAAGCAACAATGATCCAGGCTCATACAAAGAAGCCTCCAAACATGCCAAATGGAACAATGCTATGAAACAAGAACTTGAGGCTCTTGAAAACAACAAAACCTGGACAATCACTAGCATTCCTCAAGGAAAGAAACCAATTGGCTGCAAATGGGTTTACAAAACCAAATTCAACAGTGATGGAACTGTTGAAAAACATAAAGCAAGATTGGTTGCAAAAGGATACAACCAAATTGAGGGGATAGATTTCACAGAAACCTTTGCCCCTGTCTCAAAAATGACAACACTCAGAGTCATTTTAGCAATAGGAGTATCCAAGAAATGGCACATGCATCAAATGGATGTACAAAATGCTTTTCTACATGGAACTCTAGAAGAAACTATATACATGAAAATTCCCCTGGGTCTAGACATACCAAAAGACTCACCACCAAATTCAGTCTGCAGACTGAATAGGTCACTATATGGCCTAAAACAAGCCTCCAGAGTGTGGTATCAAACTCTGTCAAAGGCTCTATCCAATTTTGGATACAAACAATGCAAGACAGATTATTCACTGTTCATAAACATTGATGATAAAGATACTACAATAGTATTGGCCTATGTTGATGACCTGTTAATAACAGGAAATAACATAGATAAAATTAATACCTTAAAAGGAAACTTAAGCGAAACTTTCAAAATAAAAGACCTAGGAGAACTTAAATATTTCCTAGGCCTTGAATTCACAAAAACACCAAATGGCCTATACATTGGGCAAAGAAAATACACCTTAGATCTATTGGAAAAATATGATCTAACTCAATGCAAACCAAATAACACTCCAAATAGCCAAAAACAAATATCCAATTATAAAACAGAAAAACTTAATAACACATTAATGCAACCAAATAACCACATTAATAAAACACCAATGCAGTCACATAAAACAGAGACATGTGGAACCCCATTAGAGGACCCACAGCAATATAGAAGCATAATTGGCAAGTTAGTTTATTTAACTTGCACAAGACCAGACATATCATATGCTGTGACTTATCTAAGTCAGCACATGGCAACACCCACAGACATTCACATGAAAGCTGCCTACAGAGTATTAAAATACATAAAAGGATCACCTAGTGTGGGGTTGCATTTTACAGGATCCTCAATGGACCACATTTCTGTATTTTCTGACTCAGATTGGGCAAGTTGCCCAACCACCAGACGATCAACATCGGGGTTTGCCATCTTCCTTGGTACTTCCCTAGTATCTTGGAAATCAAAAAAGCAACAAACAATATCAAGATCATCGGCTGAGGCCGAGTACAGAGCATTGGCCTACACTACATGTGAAATAACTTGGTTAACAATGCTACTACATGAGATAGGAGTTTACCAGATACGACGATCACCGGCTCCACGTATCTTCACCGACAGCACGGCAGCAGAGGCGATTGCACGAAACCCTATATCACACCAACGAACAAAGCATATAGAGATCGATCTTCACACGGTGAGGGACAAGGTTTTAGCGAGAGATATTACACTAAGACACGTTTCTAGCACACAAAACATTGGTGATTTTTTCACTAAACCCTTGGGTGGTCCTGCATTTAAAAATTTAATCCAAAGACTAAACCTAATTGATATACACACCAAGAATTCAAACCCAATTAATTCACTTCAACACCCCAATGCACCCATATATTCAAATCAAACCCTGACCGGTTTTGATTTGAGGGAGGATATTAGAGATATACCCCTACCTTAAAATAAATTACACATATAACATTATAATAAAATTATCATTAACACCCTCTTATTTCATCACAACTCTTCACATTCTCATTACATCTTTTCACATTCAAATATCAATCAAATATTCAATCTTATATTAATTCCCAAATCCATATTACACATTCCTATATACATTAATTACCATAATTAAATACACCCAACCAACATAGCCGTTGGGTGTTCTTCTATATAAACATACCTAATCCTAGTTTAAGTTTAACACACGATCACACACACATCCACACACTCTGTATTACAATTACAGACTTTGTGTTACTCTGTCTGATCAATTCTGCAACTGGAACTGCTAATCATCAAACGCTTCCGCAATACAACAACTTGAATCACAGATTCAAGTTCAATCACATTCAACTCACTTCAACAAGCTGTGGATCATCGCTTCATCAATCGATCATCCTACAGTATCAATTTACAGTTCATTATCATATCATCATACATACATCGATAATTCAATTCCTAAACCATATTTCATATTTATATTTGCATATATTTCAAATATAACATCTATCATAGAATGATATCTGATCGACTTTCCTAGTTGAATGTAACCTTCTCTCTAAACACAACCCTTCTTTAAATCTACAATCCCAATCCCCCTACCTCGATTCTTTAATTTATTTCCCACCTAGATTGTTTTAAAATCTGCAATATTAAAGCCTCTAGGAAGAGTAGGAATAGAAGAATAAATTAAAGCCTCGATTCGTAAAATTAGTAATGGCTCCCGCCTCCCTGTCTAGTGTCCACACGTATCTTTAATTTATGCTCCCTGTCCACGCGTATCTTTAAAATTAGTAATGGCTCCCTGTCCATGCAGAACTGCAGATGAGTTTACCCCACTGCCTCGATCTTTAATTTATTAATCCCCACTGCCTATCCTCGTATTCATACACCCAAGGCCCAGGGGTAATGTAATTTGATGTTTGAAGCATTAGGATATGTTTTTATTCCAAAATTTCCGTTGCTTCCATAACCGTGTTGTTCAGAAAATTCTTGGTCTTTGTTTACTTTTTAATTCCTGGCCTTTGACTAATATTTCCAACGAATTGTTATTTTGTTAGTTACTACTTGCTAATCATATCTTTAATTTATTACAGAACGCTTCTGGTGAGATCCCTTATTTGCGCACTATGTGCGATCCCAATCTGAGCCGTCCAATTAATGCGTTTGAATGTAGACCGTTGGTGTTAAATTGCTGCCTTGATGTGTAGTTTATGACACACCGGCAGTGATAGTACACCGAACATCGTATTGACTGGCGGACGGTAGGGTGCTGAGGACAGTGCGATTCTTTATAGTTTTTCAATCTTCAACCCTAGCTTTTACCATTCGTTGCTATCTCTTTCTCGTTTTTTATCTAGCGGCGCGTTTGTCTACAGCGACTCCTTCTCCCGATCAGTGATTTTACGTCGTCCTCAAGATCAGCATGTCGAATACCAGCGGTGATCGAAACGGGAAGGCACTGGCCAGGTCTCCATTGTCGAATCTGCGGTGTGTTTCCTATATTCCATTCTGTTCTGTTTTCCTACCATGGTCTTGTTTACTTTGTCGAAATTTTTTTTGTTCATCCCAATCGTTTTTTTACTATCTTTTCATCGATTTCTTCCCCAATAAATCGTTGGTCTTTGTTTTACATTTTTTTACACTAATAAAATTGTGTTTGATTGTTCCTAATCTGTTTGACGCCTAGGTGAAATTCTGTTCTTCCCTAAAAAATTTTATATTATAAATTAATTTGTTTAAATCAAAGTAATGTATATTATTTGGTCGTCCTTAGGGTCTAATTAGTGGTGTCTGTCATTTATATTATTTTAAATGTTTTTCCAGAGTTTTTTTTTGAAATGTGGTGTCTCTCTGCCAATCGGTTCTTTTGTTTTTTTCAGACTTCTCTACTAATATAAATGAGTTATATTTTTCCCCAATCGACGTTTATGGGTCTTTCATTTCTTCCCCATTTGTTGTTTTTAATTCTTAGACTTCTCTACTCTCATGTGTTAACCTATTATTCCCCAATTGTTGTTTTTTGGTATTAGACGATTATGGGTATTTGTACTGTTTGGTTCATGTGTGCACTATTCAATTTGTGCACTATGCACTATGCACTGTGCCAAGATGATTAGGTAATCATAAATTTAAATTTAAATTTAAATCAATAAAACAGATTGTAAATTATATTTGTATATTCATTGTGGTTTACACACTTTAGTAGTTCGGAATTTGATTAGGATCATTTTTCAGATAGTGCAGAAACCTATCTAAATATTTTTTAATGTTGTTATTTTCCCCACTTTTGCTCATGACTATTTGTGGATGACTTCTTATGTAATCGTACTTGTTTTTTCCCAAATATTTAGAATTTTTTACTGCTGACTTTTGAATATTATATATTATATGTAGGTCGTTATTTAAGAAGAAGACCCACAAGAAAAGATCGGCCATCGGTAGTTCTTCTACTACTGGTATGTATTGATTCTTTTTGTTGGTGTTAACCCTTGATCTGTGTACTATGCACTATCCACTATGTTTCTGAAATGAACTATGCACTATTTATAATTTTTTTTAAGTATATCATCCGTCTGATTCCCAATTTCATGTCATAGAAAATGTTGATGAGTATGATGTACCGTGCTTCTGCCCGGATTGCATGGCCGACCCAATTCACCGAGAGGAGCATCATCGGAACGCGGATGCTCGCGCAAGAGATGAATTGGACCGTGCGTTCGGGCACGCTAATATCCATGGCGCTCGGGCAGGTGAAGGCCCTTCTAACCCACAACCCATCCCTTCTAGTATGGACACAGGGGATGAGCCGAAGGCCTCTTACGACGAGGGAGGTGAATTCAGGTCGGTCGATACTGTAAGAGGCTCGTTTAGAGGTTAGTTGTAATCGATAATTAATTTATTTTTTTTTTTTTTAAATTTACAAATTAATATATGACCTTTTTCTATTTGTTGTAGGTGCTGGACTAATCCAGCACAAATGTATATTTAGCCGGATTATGTCGGATCGGATTGGGGCTAGGTTAAGCTCGACAGTCAAGATCAAATTGATGTATACACCATTTCACCACTTCATGGATGCTGGTGCCCTTGTAGTAGATTCCATGTTGCTTGACGACATTTGTGGCCGATACATAGGGGAGTCGCAATTTTCTTTTGGTGCATTTGTTCTAACATGCAGTGATGAAGATTTTGGGAAAATATTGGGTCTTCTTCACACCGGGCGGAAGATCGATTTGTTAGAAGCCTCTTCCAAAGGGAATGTTAATCTTTGGAGGTTTTACAAGCAACATTTACATGGAAAAATTCTTACTAGGTAATCTTTAGTGGATGTTTATTTATGATTTTACATAATTGAATTTTAATTGAACTTCTTTTTTCGATGAATGATCTGCAGGCAGAAAATTGGTGTAATGTTCCGTGATTTGGCCAAGAACATGGGTAATAGTACCGTCGACGAAGACGACATTGTCCGTATGTATCTATGTTTATTATTTTCAGGATTTCTGTTCACAAATGCTCGGTGCACACTGCGACGCAAGATAATCAGCTTCATTGAAGACCTAGACGACATTTCTTCATATAATTGGGCTGGAGCTGTTCGGGATGTAACATTCTCGAACATAGATTATTGTCAGACGAGGGTACTTGAGAGGGAGCGTGGCGGTCGTGCAGTCTCCGTTTATATGATGGGCTGTCCCGCTGCCTTGATGGTATGTCATTTAACTACTGAACTAAATTAATAATTTATCCATTTATAAAATGTTAAGCATGTTCTAGGTTTGGGCGTTGGAGCATACACATGTTGCTGAACCGGGTCGCCCAGATGGATACCTACCGTATCAACGGTGGGTCGACTTCAAGATGGACGGACAATTTGAACTGGGTAAGCTCGCGCCTAACTTAGTATCCGAAGTGCCTCGGACGTACAAGTTAGAAGAAGAGGATGCAGACATGGTTAGTTGAGACGCTTAGGTCCAAATTAGGATGACGTTGATTATCTTAGGTATTTGCAATGCATGTATTTATTATTGGACGAAGTTATAGGGTTAGTCAATGCTGCTTAGTGAAATTATATATTATAGTATAGTGTATTAAGTATCTTTATATGACAATTAAAATGATGATTTAATATTTCGATTTTGTCAACTCCAAGTCTATTATTATGTTCTATATTTTTTCACACATTTGGAGTTCAATCAGGACACCGAAACGTCTACTGAAGGTCAGTCCAGCAGCCCCAACGAAGACTGTACGTCGAACGAGTTCCATGAGAGTGTGCCTGATGATAGTGACGACCTAGCCCATAGTTCTAACTCACTCCGAACTCCTGAAATTGTTGGTCGTGATATGTGTAGTGAATCTTCTAACAAACCAAAAAGGCAAACTAATATTGACCGCCAAATGCGAGGTAGGAACCTTCTTCAAGATCTGGATAATGTGGATGATGTGAGTGTGGGGCATCCTAATGATCTAGACATTTCCGATGAGATTCAAACAAATCTGAACATGTATGTGTCGGGACAGATAGATGGTGGTATTACCCTTGCAATGAGGATCAGGAAGTCTGTTTGGACTTCGATAGCAATGGTAGTCTGGGAGAATCAATAGGTACCGAATCTACCAAGGAAACGTCTTTTTTCTCAAGTTGCCCTGGTCTTTCAGGAATAGACATATATGGTAACCCAGATCATGGGGGTCTTCAAGTTGAATGCAGTGAGGACAGCCGGGGTAATATTTTTAGAAGAAGAAGTAATCCAGGATACCTTACCGCTACACTTCCTAGTTATCCCGAAGAACGAGGCCCTAAAATGGATACTCCATTCGTAGTTGACGCGGATGGATTTATTATGTATGTGGACGGGCTTCCTAATTTGTGGAGTGAGGTAGAGGGCCATGGGGGCGATTCTATGCATATGTATGATGTTGAGCAGTTAGAAATTGAAGGTGCATCCCCACACGAAGTTCGCAAGATGGGGACTGATGTAGAGGTAAGTGCAGATAGTTTGGAAAAGAAGGTTGTCTGGGGAGAGGATATAATTCGCCGCAACGCGAGAGAGCTGGATTTGTTGGAACAAGATGTTCCCTCTAGAGTGCAAAGGATTAAGAATAGGAGAGAGCACCAGGTTATTTACTTGATGATGTCTATTTTTTCGTGTCTGTTCATATGTATTTTTATTGTAGTTTGTCATTTTGTTGCAGAGGATTAATCGGTTAGAAAGGGAGAGAATTGCGGAACTGGAGGCTGTTGTAATGAAGGAAGAGGAAAATGATCTAAAGAAATATAAAAACGAGAGGAAGAAAAGATACTCTCGGATAGGTTTTGCGAAAGAATTGCAGATGATTGGGTACGTTTCGGTAATTGAAATTATCTATGTATGGTTTATATTTTCGATTACTATGATGATGGGATGGGCCTTTCAAATTTGTAGTAAAAGAAGAGCTACTATTGAATATCAAGGGCGTAGATGCACCAGGGAGCAGGTCTTGCATATTTTAGAGAGCAAGCTATATGGTGCCGAGGTTTATTCAATTACAAATATTAAATTGGTTATTACATTTTCGTATAGCATCGTATTTTTTCATGAATTATCTAACTATTATTCCATGTACTGTGTTGTAGTTGATTGACTTGTATGCGGAGGTCATATTAAACAAAGTCGTGGTTGATGATAAAGATAGGGCATCTTATAAAATTCTACCCGCAGACACATTCAAGAAATTCAAGGGATACATAGGTGGTAGTGGTAATTTGGAAACGTAGTTCTATATTGAGATGATGGCCGATAAAGTAAATGATTTACAAATTGATATAATATTTGTTCCCATAAACCAAGGCGACCATTGGCATCTTCTTACTGTTAATTTTGATGGTTGCACAATGACGCACTATAACTCCAGGAAGAATCAAGCCAAGCACTATCGTGAATTTCTTCAAGTAGTATTGAAAGAAATTCAAATATCAGTAATTTTCTTTGTTATTTTTTATGCATTGCTTTAAGTGGTTTATACTTTCTGCAATATGTAGGCTGGTTGGATGAATGTGTATCTGACATTACGATTTGACAAATTCGAAGAAAAGGAATGGCATAGGATAGTTGAGCCGCGGTTCACACAGGTTAAATGTAAAGATGACGATAATGGTTTGCGAATGTTGTTGGCAATTGAGGCGTTAGCTTTAGGTCATGTGGGATATGAAGTAGACAAAGATTTGAATGCAGCAAAATGGTCTTTGTTAGATGGAATTCGTATGATGGCAACGTTTGACGATTGAGATGTTTTGATATTTATAATTTTGTATATTTGTCTGTGTACTAGGGTATTTTGAATAGTTGTTTTGTTAGTATGATTACAATTTATCCTAAAACCTGGGGTATCAATATTGTTTGCCTAACTTTGAAAAACAAGTTGTCATTCAATAGAATGTAGAAATTACATAGATTTGCAAAGAAAAATATCCAAATTACATGTTGCCATGCCTAGTGAACGAGTAGAAGTAGTCGGACGATTTGTTCTTTTTTTCTTCAAATAGTTCAATTAGTAAATCTGCGTCTCTTTGAATAATATTGCATCGGTCGTCGCGTCTCATGTTTGATAGGTCCGATGGTGTGTACTGCATATGATCAAATCCTCCAGTCTCTTGAGCAGTAACACAATATTGATCACTTGGGGAAATATTTGATGTGTTTAGTGATTTAAACAATGCCCTTGATAAAGGAGTAATAACACGATTGACCGGTAGGTATCTCCTCTTTGATGGGGTCACCATTGGATGATTGTGATCTTCAATGAAATTAACAACCCTCCATAATCGTGTGGACCGGTCTAGAGATATGTAGATCATGGCAAGACATCCTGAACGTGAATTTCTTATACGTCGATGTTTTCTCTCATTCACATTATTTGCCGTGTCGGTTGACAGGGCATATCCTTGTTTAGAACACAAGAAACGTCGCCCTACCATTTCGTGATCGTTAATTTTGGTTGAACCCATACGAACGTTAAACCCTATATTGCCTGCCTAACCCATATACGCATCTCTGGCCTCATCGTGCGAGTTGAATTGTTGGCCAACCTCGGGAATATATGGTGTACTAGAGGATCCAATAGTTTCTGTGTTTGGTTCCGAGTGAATATGATCCTGATCAACATTATATGACTGCAATTTTTCAGTAGTAAGTAGGAAGCACGTAGGAATATGTACTGTGCGCAATGTAATGTCGGAAATGCACTATTCACTTTGCACTGTGCACTATGTACGATGCACTATGAACTATGGTGATATGTACTACGGCCTTAGTACTACGCACTATGCACTATTAGTGCACTATGTATTATGCGCTATGGGGATATGCACTGTGCACAATACACTATGTAAATAAAAAATACTGTTCACTACACCCATGCAATTTGTACGATGCGTAAGCGAATGTTAGTGTCGAATATTAACAGTGCACTATGTACTGTGCGTAGTGCACTATTTACTGTTGACTGTGAAAGAGATTGAAGATGAATGTAGAAATAGTGCAAACCCAATTCATGAAAATACCTAAATGAGAAAGGAAACAGTGTGGGGAAAAAAACGGACAGCATACCTGAGCAGATATTAGAGGAGATCCGATGACCATTTTTTTTAGAGGATATAGAGAAGAATAGAAATGGAAGAAGACAATAGAGGTAAGGAATGTGAGGAAATAGGGTTTAAGAAGGGGATGAAGGAAGGGGAGGAAACGTGAGTGAGAGAGAAGGGGAAAAGTAAAAGTGAAAAGTAGGTGAAAAGTAGGTGAAAAAAGTAAATGTGAATGGTGACAAAACACCTTGGACAAATGGATGTTCTTAGTGAATAATGACAAAAAAAAGATTATGCATTGGGATCTTCCCCCAAAAAATAGATATAATGAATTAAATTAATGACCGTCGGATGTAGATGAAGGGCAAGGATTTAAAGTTCTCACCGGGTTCTCACGCTTCAGATTCTCACCTGAAGCTGGCCCTAATTTATTAATCCCCACTGCCTCGATTTACGATTCTTTAATTTATTTGGACCCGAACCCGACCCAGACCCATGAAAAAATCCGGGTCTGGGCCGGGTCCAGATTCATTTACAACTATAATCGGGACATAGAGGAAATATTTAATTTTCTTCGACCTAGACCCGTCCCGTTTTATGGCCGAGAGAGATGGGGCGGGACGATCGGGTCTGTGAGACCCATACAGGCTGGAATATTCATCCCAAACACCCTCACAACGGGACGGGTTCAGGGTGAGTCCGGGCCAGACCCGAACCCATGCTCACCAATCACCCCTATCCTCTAGTCACTGTAATTTTCCTCTATTCGACTAGGGAGATGAAACTTATTTTTTCCATAAGCTTGAAGGTTTATTTAGTAGACTAATATATGGTGGAATTGCCTTGTCAACAGTAGCTTTCTCATAAAATATAACTCATCTTAAAAAGATTCTTCTCTAGTCGATTGAATCCCTCCTTTAGTCTATTGAAAATTTTCTTTAGTCAACTGAAGGAGCTGAAATTTCTATTAGAT
Organism: Zostera marina; assembly: GCA_001185155.1. NCBI lineage: Eukaryota > Viridiplantae > Streptophyta > Magnoliopsida > Alismatales > Zosteraceae > Zostera > Zostera marina. The sequence continues at coordinate 1,933,724 of LFYR01000981.1, read as the reverse complement.
TGACATCTGGTCGACTTGCCTAGATGATTGTAGATATCTATTTAAAAACAACCCATCTTAAAAAAATTCTCCCTTAAATGACTGGATTCCTCCTCCAATCGACTGAAATTTACCTCTAGTCGATTTGAGGAGTTGAAATTGATTTTTTTCCATAAGCTTGATGATTTTTTTAGTTGTCTGACATCTGGTCGACTTGCCAAGTCGATGGTAGCTTTCTTTTAAATAAAACCCTTCTTAAAAAAATCTCTAGATAACAAATATTATCGCCATGAACACATAGCCTAAAACGATCAAAACCCTTCCAAGGCTAAAATACCGCAAAAGCCCTAAATGAATTAAAACCTACACGGGCCCAAAACACAACGGATAGCTTCGGATTGCCTTCCACCAAGAGAAGTAGCCAACTTCTCCTAGAGAAGACGCCTATCCCATCTTAGTGGAAGGCCTCGTAGACTTCGCAACCACCCACTAGGTTTAAGTTGGGCCTACAACCGCCCCCAACCCGTAGACAACTGTGAAGGTAATGAAATACCCTTGTAACACTCTATAAATAGGGAGGAGTTATCCACATAAAAGGGATCTAGATTCATAAGAATCACTACCACTTGAAGTAGAGCGTGATACGAAGGACCGGAGCACCTAATTTCAACTTTTCAAGGGATGTCAATCGAATATCTCGATCTTACATCCGCATTCTCGAGTACTATTGAAATCGACCTTCATCAATTGGTACCGTCTGTGGGACATTACTCAACCCACAAAGCACACTCTCTGCGCTCCACAATATGATCAACCCCAATCATCAACTACTTCAAGGAGTAGTTACGGATCAGTTGAAAGTCGCTTACTTCCTAAGAATTTTCCCATTTCTCTTGGAAGTCGCCCACTTCTCTAGGAAGTCGTCTACTTCACTACAAGATCTGACACCTTTTCGTTTATCCACTGAATATTAGTTGAATCCAGGAAGGTGGTCAAATAGAGAAAAAAGTTCTCAAATAAGGGAATGGGTCCACCTCAAAATAACGAATCAACCGCATCTTCGTACGTTCAAGGAAACCCTTATGTACCCACTCAAACAACACATATGCAAGGCATATAGGGTATACCCATGCCAGGGACAATACCTGTAATATCTCGGATTATTATCACCATACCACCACAAAAAAATATTGTAGGGAGACCGTTGCCGATACCTGAACAGGTGGTACTTAAAATCAACCATGTATCCGTCTAGGAGTTTCGAAAAATGTAAAAAACCATACAGAACATGGAAGCATAATTAAACTATCACAAGCATTCTAAATCTCACAGATCTAGAACAGCGACAACCAAGAGGGAGGGAACAACTACCAGTCATTCTCACTCTTCTTCTGTTGTGAAGAAGATACCCACAAAAGGAACTGGACCCTGGGAAAATGAAAATCAAATTCAACCTTATTCAAGGTTGGGGCCACAACACAAAGTTGAATTGGACTAGATTTTGCCACACTAATCGCCGAAGAAGTTTGTAAGAGAATATCGTGAGATTACTTGACTGGGATGGTAACCGTTGAAGCTTTCTTTCAAACGAAGAAAGACCCATTCCACATAGACCTCCTACGCGACCCTTTCTCAGCAAATTTCAAAACTCCTAGACTCGTGGTTTACGATAGGACATCTGATCTAAATGATTATATCAACATATTCCTCTCACAAATGGAAACACAAACCACGAGAGAGGACTTCTTATGTCGTGCCTTCCTTGGAACACTCAAGGAATATCTCTACCGATGGTTCACAAACTTACCTCCCAGATCTATTAAGAATTTTGTAGATCACTCTCTGAAATTTATCACTCAACTTATCAAAAATATACGAATAAGGAAGCGAAATAATATCCTAATATGCATCAGGCAAACACAATGATATATAGATTAAGGGTGATACAAAAAAGATCACAGAAATTATAACTCAAGTGGCTGACCTCAATACCAAAATGGCTCTACACGGATACACTAACAATCTTGGAGTAGATTTTACATTCGCAAAAAACTTGACCATACAAAGGTGAAAATACTGGCCCAAATTTCTAAGTAGAGCCAAGATCTACATAGAAGCAGAAGAAGCAAGACATGCTAAACTAGATGCGAAAAGAGGTTTAGTAATTGACAATCGAAGAGGGAAGAGACCCAAATACGAAAGAAAAAGATTCTACGAAAGAGAAAGCTCAACCCCGATTCAGGGAACAAGTGCACCCAAAAGCATTTGAAAACCTAGACACGACAACAAGGTATACTAACCTTCAAATGACATAGGAGTCGTGACCAAGGAAGCAAAGAAAGTTGACATCCGAGGGAAACTTCAGAGGAAATCTTTAGAGGACATAGAGGGATTCATTCCGCTCAACTTCAACATAGACGAATTGTACGAAAAAGTAAAAAACAAAAGTGATTTCCCCAAACTACGGTTACGACTCGATGATTTCGAGGCTGAGGTGAAGACCCTGAGGCAAAGACTTCCCACTCTATTCCTTACTTTATCAGAAATGCCAGAGTCTCAATCCCCGTAATGGGGGGACCCCTGGTTCTATTCGACCATCGTCAACTTTATGTTCGGTCGGAATTCCTCCAAGACTAGCTTTAGGTTGTTTGGGGATTTTCTACCCGAAAAATGGAATAACAAGTACCATCATCGACGAAGATGAACCATCGCCGAGGCCTTAGACCCCTTGTGTCTATCGACGACGATTCCTGTTAAGTTGCCGACCTCTTTGGGACCATGTGGGGAATTGTCACACAATGTCTAACCTCCACCTGGAGAATGGAACATGGCTATCTATAGGAGTTAATTCTGTAAAAGGTTTACGTTGAATTGGTCCATCACTACAAGAAAAAGGCTTATCAAAGGCGTTGGTCGATTTTTGGGACCATGTGGGGAATGGTTGCACAATGTCTAACCCCCACCTGGCAAATGGAACATGGCTATCTATAGGAGTTAATTCTGTAAAAGGTTTACGTTGAATTGGCCCATCACTACAAGAAAAAGGCATAAGTTGGTCGCTTTTAGAAAAAAACGACCAACTTTTTGGTCACCACATTAATCATAAGTAATCCCATCGCTAGTGATCTATAAACGACCAACTTTTTGAGTTGGTCGCTTGAAGATGACCAACTTGATTGGTCGCAAAAATTTGGAGTCGACATTAGGGCGACCAACTTGATTGGTCTCAAAAATTTAGCGCCAACATAAGGGCAACCAACTTGGTTTGTCTCAAAAATTTGGCGCCGACATAAGGGCGACCAACTTGGTGTGTCGTAAAAATTTGGCAACCAACAAATGGGCGACCAACTTGGTTGGTCACATACATTTCCTTCAACATAAAGGCGACCAACATGGTTGATCACAAAAATTTGACGCGAAATTATAGGTGACCACCTAGTTGGTCGCTATTTACTAATATTTTATATTTAAATTTTGGACGAACTACACTTAGCGACAAACTAGTTGGTCGCTAATTTTTAAGGCGGAAAAAATAATAATTCTGTTTTACATGGGTGTTGATGAAGCACGAAATCTGCTATCAGGGGCTCGTGGAAGTGCGAGGAGGGCCGAAGGCTTTGGAGTCCACGACGCGCGCTCTTCGTCAAATCCTGTAGGGAGGGGAGTAGGCGACTCAGGTGTGGGAGTCGTCGATTCCGCTTCGAAAGTGCTCTAGTTGAGTGGGAAAATGTAATGTGTCTTGGGAAGACCCTTAGGGACCCCTTTTATAGGGTCCTTAGGGACGTTACCAAGTGGGCATCGCGCCCTCGTCATTATGGCGCCAGGTTAATGGTGCCATAATGGCGTGGGCCAACCAAAAGTAATGCATGAGAGTCGGTGACTCAGGGGGGGAGTCGACGATTCAGGGGTGGAGTCGGCGAGCCTAAGGAGCGAGATTGTCAGTCTACCAGAACTGACTAACTCGGCCGATTCACCACTAGAATCGACGACTTGGTAGTCCCAGTTGGCAACTCCGAGGTGTTGACTTGAAGACTTGACGACGACCTTTGTTCCGCAACCGTGGAGCTCTCCGAGGGTTCGGCATAAAGCGACAGAACCTTAGTATTTGTTGAAGGGCGTTGTTGGGAGTAACTGACGTAATCAGACATGTCTCACTAGTACTCCCCCTGAAGAGAGCATAAGAAACATGCGTGTATCGCCAGTATCTTCCCCCCCAAGCAAGGTTGTGCGTGTGATCCGCATCAAGGCCAAAGCGATAAGATGGGATCAAATCATTTCAACCACATCGACACAATGATTCCGGATCCATTAAGGTCAAAGCGACAAAATGGATTGATTCTGGCCGAAGCGACATAATCTAATGCTATGCCACAGAACTACGAGTTTATAGTCCAACTCTGATCAAGAGCGACTTTTGTTATGTCATCAAGGCCAAAGCGACAAGATGAGAGAATTATTAAGGTCAAAGCGATAAAATAATTCTTGGTCCATTAAAGCCAAAGCGACAAAATGGACCTTGATCTATTAAGGCCAAAGCGATAGAATAGATCCGATTCTGGCCAAAGCGACAAAATCTAGTTCAAGCCAAAGCGATAGAACTAATGTTAATAGTCAACCCTGATCAAGAGCGACTTTACGTCCGCAACGACGACTAACTCATCAATGCAAGTAAACGGAATGATGGATTGAGATCATTAAGGACAAAGCGACAAAATGATCTTTGATCTATCAAAGCCAAAGCGACAAGATAGATTTGATTTTGGCCAAAGCGACAGAATCATACTTGCAAAAAAGAAAACATCCTGCAAAACAACTAAATCAGACTAAAACTCATATTTTATTGATTTATTGAACTTACCGCGCGATTTTACCTTTCGCGAGATCCTACCTTTGCTCGAATGAATCCTTGGTAAATCTGGCCAAAGCGACAGATTTACCGTGTTCATATTCGACGACTTCCGGCCGGAGCGACAGAAGTGTCGAGAGAGTTTGTGATACCCCCCCTTGAGTGCGACAACTTTTGGCCAAAGCGACAAAAGTGTCGGGGAGAGCTTGTGATACCCTCCCTTTAAATACCTGCATAAAACGTGACAACTTCTAGCCAAAGCGACAGAAGTGTCGGAGAGAGTTTGTGTTACTCCCCCCGAGATGTAACGACTTCCGACCGGAGCGACAGAAGTGTTGGAGAGAGTTTGTGAACCAACACTTAGCGACAAACAAATGGGCGACCAACTTGGTTGGTCACATACATTTCCTTCAACATAAAGGCGACCAACATGGTTGATCACAAAAATTTGACGCGAAATTATAGGTGACCACCTAGTTGGTCGCTATTTACTAATATTTTATATTTAAATTTTGGACGAACTACACTTAGCGACAAACTAGTTGGTCGCTAATTTTTAAGGCGGAAAAAATAATAATTCTGTTTTACATGGGTGTTGATGAAGCACGAAATCTGCTATCAGGGGCTCGTGGAAGTGCGAGGAGGGCCGAAGGCTTTGGAGTCCACGACGCGCGCTCTTCGTCAAATCCTGTAGGGAGGGGAGTAGGCGACTCAGGTGTGGGAGTCGTCGATTCCGCTTCGAAAGTGCTCTAGTTGAGTGGGAAAATGTAATGTGTCTTGGGAAGACCCTTAGGGACCCCTTTTATAGGGTCCTTAGGGACGTTACCAAGTGGGCATCGCGCCCTCGTCATTATGGCGCCAGGTTAATGGTGCCATAATGGCGTGGGCCAACCAAAAGTAATGCATGAGAGTCGGTGACTCAGGGGGGGAGTCGACGATTCAGGGGTGGAGTCGGCGAGCCTAAGGAGCGAGATTGTCAGTCTACCAGAACTGACTAACTCGGCCGATTCACCACTAGAATCGACGACTTGGTAGTCCCAGTTGGCAACTCCGAGGTGTTGACTTGAAGACTTGACGACGACCTTTGTTCCGCAACCGTGGAGCTCTCCGAGGGTTCGGCATAAAGCGACAGAACCTTAGTATTTGTTGAAGGGCGTTGTTGGGAGTAACTGACGTAATCAGACATGTCTCACTAGTACTCCCCCTGAAGAGAGCATAAGAAACATGCGTGTATCGCCAGTATCTTCCCCCCCAAGCAAGGTTGTGCGTGTGATCCGCATCAAGGCCAAAGCGATAAGATGGGATCAAATCATTTCAACCACATCGACACAATGATTCCGGATCCATTAAGGTCAAAGCGACAAAATGGATTGATTCTGGCCGAAGCGACATAATCTAATGCTATGCCACAGAACTACGAGTTTATAGTCCAACTCTGATCAAGAGCGACTTTTGTTATGTCATCAAGGCCAAAGCGACAAGATGAGAGAATTATTAAGGTCAAAGCGATAAAATAATTCTTGGTCCATTAAAGCCAAAGCGACAAAATGGACCTTGATCTATTAAGGCCAAAGCGATAGAATAGATCCGATTCTGGCCAAAGCGACAAAATCTAGTTCAAGCCAAAGCGATAGAACTAATGTTAATAGTCAACCCTGATCAAGAGCGACTTTACGTCCGCAACGACGACTAACTCATCAATGCAAGTAAACGGAATGATGGATTGAGATCATTAAGGACAAAGCGACAAAATGATCTTTGATCTATCAAAGCCAAAGCGACAAGATAGATTTGATTTTGGCCAAAGCGACAGAATCATACTTGCAAAAAAGAAAACATCCTGCAAAACAACTAAATCAGACTAAAACTCATATTTTATTGATTTATTGAACTTACCGCGCGATTTTACCTTTCGCGAGATCCTACCTTTGCTCGAATGAATCCTTGGTAAATCTGGCCAAAGCGACAGATTTACCGTGTTCATATTCGACGACTTCCGGCCGGAGCGACAGAAGTGTCGAGAGAGTTTGTGATACCCCCCCTTGAGTGCGACAACTTTTGGCCAAAGCGACAAAAGTGTCGGGGAGAGCTTGTGATACCCTCCCTTTAAATACCTGCATAAAACGTGACAACTTCTAGCCAAAGCGACAGAAGTGTCGGAGAGAGTTTGTGTTACTCCCCCCGAGATGTAACGACTTCCGACCGGAAGAAGTGTTGGAGAGAGTTTGTGATCCCCCCCCCCCGAGATGTGACGACTTCTGGCCGGAGCGACAGAAGTGTTGGAGAGAGTTTGTGATACCCCCTCCCCCCCGAGATGTGACGACTTCTGGCCGGAGCGACAGAAGTGTTGGAGAGAGTTTGTGATACTCCCCCCCCCCGAGGAGATGTGACGACTTCTGGCCGGAGCGACAGAAATGTTGGAGAGAGTTTGTGATACTCCCCCCCCTGAGATGTGACGACTTCTGGCCGGAGCGATAGAAGTGTTGGAGAGAGTTTGTGATACTCCCCCCGGAAAACATGCCCGTGGGGCAGTTTTGCTGATGTTTACCCTGAGTCGGCGATTGGATGTCCCAATCAGCCGCTCCAGAATAGGGGTAATTGTGAGGGAAATTCTGAAATTTTACCCTCTTGAGTCGGCGACTCCTTCGGGGATTCGGCGACTCCTGTTGTGAACTGTCGGATCTTTTTAGAAGATCCTCGGGATTTTGGAGAATATTTGCAAATTTCCCAGATAAGGAAATTTTTCTGCCAATTTTTGCAAATCATTGCCTAGAGTCGGGACTCCTTCAAGGAATCGTCGACTCTGCGTGATTTCCGGTATTTGGAGATCAGCTTCCGATCTCTTCCCTTGCAATTTTTGGATTTTCCGGGGGGTTTTTGCAATTTTACCAGGGGCTATAAATACTGGTGAGATTTTTTTAATTCTCACTTCACTTTCCCCAATCGCCTAAAACCCTAGTTTCTCCAGTTGCCGACTCCTCCCACGAATCGACGACTCCCTGTTAAATCGATGGCCAGAACCAACCTTTCAGTTCCCCGACTTTCCGACGCCGAGACCGATGAGATGATCTAGGAGCTGGCCACCGGAGGAAACTTGGTCGGGGTGTTGAACACCGTTGAGTCGCCGCTTCCGACGCCGCTCAAAGAGGGTTCTTCCCTCCTTGGTCCGGACTCGGTGACTCCGTTGATCGCACCTTTCGACCTGAACATGAGTGCCGCGATGCAGAACTCTCGAGCCCTTGCTCGAGTCGACGATTCCTTCTACAGAGTCGACGATTCTGGGAGAGGCTCCTGCGGGCGTGACCGGGGACGAACTTAAGGTTGATGAAATTCTTGGACCCACCACTGAGTCGACGATTCCTCCTGTGGAGTCGTCAACTCCCAGGATGCCCATGAAGAAAGCCCTCTTCAAGAGGAGGACAAGACTGGACGCCGACCCGGAAACGTCGAACATACGCTATGGGTCGTCAACTCAGATAGTTAAGTCTCCGATTCCGAAGGTTATTGAGTCGGCAATTCCGGAGGTTGAGTCGGCGATTCCGGAGGTTGAGTCGACGATTCCGGAGGTTGAGTCGACGATTCCGGAGGTTGAGTCGACGATTCCGGAGGTTGAGTCGACGATTCCGGAGGTTGAGTCGACGATTTCCATCCAGACTATTGATAATTCGATTCCAACTGTTGAACCGCATCCCGACTCACTTGTTGTGAACTCTGAGGGTGTCGTTATTTCTGGGATGAACCCTAACAAGCGACCATGCGGGGATGATGGTCCAAGGAGGAAAAAGAAGAAGAGACGAAGCCATGGGAAGGGTAAACTTTACATTCCCGGTGAGGAGGAGAGGGTCCACAATCCTCACAACCTGAATTTCGAAGAAGAATTGGTTGTGGACCGTGGCGAAACTCGACCCTCTTTTAGTGCGGGTCCCTCTTACGTTGTATCTGACGGAGCGAGAACACCTCCTCCCCCCACTGAACTTGACAAGGGTCGCGACATTATGTTGGAACGACAAACCCGACTGGGTTTGCCCATTGTGAAGAGGCTGTTAATGGTTTAATCCGCTTGCTCCCTGTGGGATCCTCAGGTCAGGGTGAATTCGAGCAAGTAATGACTACTGCAACGCTTACTGATCACGGACCACTGCATCCTTCTTTTGTTGTGAATGCGAGCGAAGCTCGAAATCTCTTAAGAGGGATGAGGATATCGGGACATCTGCGATTTTGGTTATCACAATACTAGCCTGTGAGTCTCCCACCACCGGGATCCCAGGCTCTGCCGAAAATGTATTTCAAGCACTTCACCGAACTCCCCATTCCTGTATTAATGAGTGAGGTCGTGCTTGCAACTAGAGTGTCGCTGTCGCAACTTCCAGCGGGATTTTTTATATGTCTCCGAGGATTCTCCAACATCTGTTGGAGTCTTAACATAACTGCTACTGCACGCTTGTTTATGTGGTATTACAAGTTGTGCAAAGTTACGAAGTCTGAATCTGGTTAGGTTGGACTAACGCGAGGAATGTTTAGTCGCAACCTTGTTGATCACCTGCCTTCAAACCACGGGGTGTGGAAGAAGGAATTTATTTTTGTATCATTGGAATTTCTTCCCGGAAGTCGAGAGGATTGGATAGACATTAACCGTGTGCATCTGGATATCTCAATGGGTTTGTTGGCAGATGACGTGATTACCGCTGACACAATTGTCGAGGCTCTCAAGGCCCACAATCTGCCGCGTGGGGTTCCTTTCATCCTCTGTCAGCGTGAGGATTTTACATTTGAAGATGTGGAGGAGGCCAGAAAACCTCCCACCCCTATTGAACTGGAGACTGTAACTCTAAAATTATACCCTAATGCGTAGTTCAACTCCGACGGTAGCGACGGAGCAACTTCTAATCCTCATCGAGGCCGTAGAGACAAGATGGATTGGATCATTAAAGCCATAGAGACAAAACGATCCTTAATCTATTATGGCCATAGCAACAAAATAGATTTCTAAACTAGGGTAGTAGTTGAAGTCGTAAGTAGGTAGCGGAAAAAAGGTGTCAATATGATTGACTTTTTGAAAACATTTTACAAAATAAAAAACTAACTATTATATTTTGTAACTTATACTAGCATACATACTAAGAGGACCTAAGAAATACAAAAGTGAATACTAAGCGTAGTATTGCTGCATGTTGTCCGCGTGCCAGGTGTTTGGAACCATTGTCCCATCTTGTTGCCGTAAGCGATAAGTGTCTGTGGCCGTATCTCTTCTTCGACGATGTAGGAACCCTTGAAGTTGGATGACAACTTATTTCTTGGGCTGTTTCTTTCTGTTATGCTAGTCTTCCGTGTGACGAGAGTTCCTGACAGAAATACCTTTTTTCGTAGTTGGCGATTGTGGTATCTTGATACGCTGGTCTTGTATGATTCATTCCGCAGGTTCGCCTCGTCACGAGTTTCCTCCCTCAACTCTAGCTCTGTTTTTAGGTTTTGGTCATTGGTATGTTCGTCGTACTTCGAGACTCTGTATGTTGGTATACTCATCTCGATTGGTACGACGACCTCCACTCCATAAGTCATAGCGAAGAGGGTGTTGCCTGTGGGGTTTTTACTTGTCCTGCGATATGCCCACAAGATTTCGCACAACTTGTCTGCCCAGACCCCTTTTGCCGATTCGATTTTCTTTTTCAATCCTTAGATTATCGAGGGCACTCTTAAGAACCTCTAACACTTACGGGTAAGTTAGTACCTTAGAGTATCAAGGAACTCTTAAAAATCTAAAAATCTTTCAAGGTAGATTCGACTTAAGAGTTTTTTCGGAAACTCTATAAAACCAAACTAGAGCTTTATGGTTGAGCTCGAAAACTTTATCTCACACTTTGGTACTATTGAGACAACCCTCTTAACCAAAGTGGACACACACAAGAGGTGATTAGAGGAGTGGAATATTAAAGCAAACAACACTTCTTACTTGTAAAGATGAACAAGAAGATTAGAAGAAGAAGTTGGAGAGCTTTTGAAGCTTTGGAAAGTTAGGACACTTGAGCACTTGAAAGCTTGGAAGCTTGGAGGCAAAAACGTGTGGGCAAGTGTGGAGTGAAAGCTCTTGAGTTTGCTTATAGTGTGGTGAGTGAAAATGAGGGGTTTAGCCTTCTATTTATAACCTTGGCCACTCAATGTCCACCCTTGGATCTTCAATGAATGACTCCTTGATTTCTCACATAAATCCAAGTTTTGTTTTTGATCTTATCTTGAATAGTGCTTTTCTTGGATAGAGTTTGTTGGAAAATCTTATCTTTGTATAAATTCAAACTTGAATAGTGTTTTGTCCCATTGGAATATTATACCTTGAATAAAGTGTCAAAAGATAATAATAATAATATTCAAGGTAAAAATGCAATTCTCCCAATTTGACTTTTAACTTTGACTTAAACCCTTAACTCAGATGATTAATTAATTAACTCAAGTTAGGTTTAATATCGATTGACTTATTTAACCTCTATTGATTAATAGTGTAATTAGGGTTTAAATTGACATGATTAAAATATAATCCTATGTCGACAATTTTGATTCTACATTCTCCCCCTTTGTCGATGGCATATATGTTTTAATTCATGTCTAGTCAATATTCTATTTTACCCTTATGAGCATGCTCCCCCTGAATTATTGACCCATAATATTCAATTTAAAAGCAGTGGATCATGGATGATTTCTCCCCCTTAAAACAATAAGGTATCGATAAAGTTAAAATAGATACTTGTGAAGTATCTCCCCTTTAATGATAGGACATATATAATTTATGGAGAAAATAAAACTTCATACCTTATTGAGCTTTGATCACAAATTCGATTTGTGTGGTTGACCAAATATGACTTCTTGCTTATAAGAGTATTAGTCAATCATAAAGGAGAAATAATATGTAATTTATGCTTATTAATAAAATATTGGATTGGAGCCAATTTTGATATACATTTATAAGGCAAGTATGATAATTTAAATTGCCTTGTGTTAAGATCATGCAATGAATAATAATAATCCATGTGTGTTATGGATAAAATGATCTTAACATGTGTGGATTAAAATTTTTATAATGTTATAATCCATAAAATTAGTGACATATAAATAAGCATGTATATTTATTTACTAAATTTCAAAACTTCGAAAAAAAATCATTTAAGCATTTGAAGTTTTGTTGATTTTCATGTTTTAGTGAATCATGACATGTGTAAGATATATTGATATTCACTAAATTACTTTATAAGAAGGTTTTAAAATCCATGTCTTAGTGACACATATAATCATGTAAATATTCAAAGTTTCAAAAGATTTAAAAAATTTCATTTTAATCCTTAAAGTAGTAATAATAAAACCTCACTTAAAAAATTTCATTTAAGCCCAGTTCTTCACTTAAAAACTTACCTTGCGAACGGGATCGTGCTCAAGATCGAAGTCATGCCCGCGGATGGTTTCTGTTGCATTGGACTGTGCAACTAACATGCTTGACACTTGCAGATGTAAGTGCGAGCTTCCAACCTTAGGGTGTGCCAATAATATCCCATTCTTATGATTTTGAAGGCTAGTGCTCTTCCTCCATTGTGGAGTCCGCAGGAGCCTTCGTGTACATCTTGGATAACCCAATCCGTATCTGGCTTGGCCAAACAACGTAGCAGCGGGCTGTCTAAGGACTTTTGGTAAAGCACCCCTCCGATGATGAAGGTTGGGTCAAGTTTGATGGTGTAAGTTCAGCGATGAAGTTCGCTACAACTTTCCCTTTGATGGCAGTGGCTGGTCGAAAATCTAAGTCGAACTTACTGAGCTCGATTGCCACTTAGTTAACCTCCCAGAGATATCAGGTTTGTGAAGTAGACGACGTAAGGGACACGATATCAGTACTACAATCGTGCGCGCTAAAAAGTAGGCTCGAAAGCGACGACAAGCGTGGATCACAGCATATACGACTTTTTCAATCGGAGAGTATCGTATTTCTGCGCCTTGTAGCCGCCTCGAGTGGTAGCAGATAGGAACTTGATCCTTGTCCTTTTGTGCGATGAGGACTGCACTTACGCCTTTTTTTGAAGCCGCTATGTACAAGTACAGGTCCTCCCCATCCTTAGGTGATGTCAGCATTGGAAGAGAGGACATATGTGTTTTTAACTTAGTAAATGCATCTTCGTATTCCGATGTCCAAGTGATATTACCCTTGGCCGCAGTTTTCAGTAACTGAAAGAACGGTTTACACTTGTCAACCGTTTGCAATATGAAACGACTAAGTGCATTAATTCGACTGTTCAGCCTTTGTACCTCTCTGATTGTGCGGGGGGCTTCCATATCTAGAATTGCTTGGATTTTATCGTGATTAGGTTTGATCCCGTGCTGACCTACATAGAAACCAAGGAACTTGCCTTCTTTGATTCCAAATGAACACTTGGCTGGGTTGAGCTTTATTCCGTATTGCTTCAATGTATCTAAGGTTTCTCTCAGATCTTCAGGGTGTTTTTCCACGCTTGACGATTTGACTAGGATGTCATCAACGTAAACGAAAATATTACGCCCGATCTGATCCGCGAAAACCTTGTCCATTAAGCGTTGAAATGTAGCCCCAACATTCCTTAAACCGAATGGTATCACTCTATAACAGAATGTCCCTGAGTCCGTGATGAAGGATGTTTTTTCCTCATTAGGCTCGTGCATTAGAATCTGGTTGTATCCTGAGTGGGCATCCATCATAGAGAGAAGTACGTTACCAGATGCTCCATCGACTAGTTCGTCGATAGATGGCAGCGGGTAACTGTCCTTGGGGTATGCTTTATTGAGATCAGTGAAATCAATGCACATGCGCCACTTGCCATTGAGTTTCTTGACAAGGACGGAGTTAGGCAGCCAAGTTAGATATCGGACTTTCCGAATGTGTCCAGCACTCAGGAGCTTAGATATTTCCTCGTTGGCTGCTTCCCGCCTGTCAGAAGTGAGTACTCGACGCTTCTGGCGTCGAGATGGAATGGATGGGTCGACATTGAGTTTGTGCGTCACGATTTGACGCACAATCTGTGTCGATACCTCACCCTCCCAAACAAACCTGTCCTGGTGCTCTTCCAGAACAGTCACAAGCTTGACCCTTAAGTCAGAGGATAACCCTTTCCTAATGCCACATGTCCTCCCTCCAACTGAAATACTTCAGTCTCGTTCACAAGTTGTAATTTCTCCCTCTCCCCAATGTCGGGTTGGGCATGGACGAGCATGTTGTTTATTTTGTTCAGCTGGGTTGCCTTCTTATACCCTTGTCTAGAATCTTTTTGTGATCCTTTGACCGTTGCGACGAATCCTTTGACCGGGTATCGTATGCATTGGTGATAAGAAGACAAGACTGCCTTGATCCCATGGATGAAGGGTCGTCCGAAAATGTCGTGAAAAGTGGATTCTACTTTTATCACTATAAAACGACAAGTCCGACTAACCCTCCCTCGTCTGGAACCGATGGAGATTTCCAAATCAATAACACTGGCCACTGGGGCGACGATGTTAGTGAACCCGTAGATGGCTTTCTTACAGGAAGATAGATCCTCCCTCTTAAGACCCATCTTGGTGAAAGTGTCCATGTAGAGGATGTCCGCAGAACTGCCGCTGTCGACAATCATCCTCTCGACTCGGAAATTGGGAGCGATGTCTGCTTGGATCACGAGTGAATCCTCATGAGGTTGTAGAACATCGTCCAGGTCCTCTTCAGAGTAGTATATTGACTTTTCTTCGCGAATCGGTTTTCCGTTGTCTCTAGATGTTGATTGTGACATCAACACCTTCCGGGCATACCCTCTATTTTGGCCAACGGAGCTGGTGATACACCATGTTTCTTGTGCTCTCTTCAGGGAGGAGTACTGGTGAGACATGCCTGATTACACCAGTCACTACCCATCAACGCCTCTCAACAAGGACTAGGGCTCCGTCGTTATGGCAGGACCCCCGGAGAGCTCCCATGGTGCGGAACACGTTCATCGTCCAGATCGCCGAGTTAGCCCGTAAAGTCGCCCGATTGGACTACCAAGTCGCCGACATACAGGATAACTCGCCGAGTTAAGGCAAGATATATCGGCAGTATGGTAGACTGCACATCTTGGCCCTAGAAACTCGCCGAGTTAGCCCTTAACTAGGCGACTTCCATACCTGAATCGGCGACTTACGACCGTTACTCGGCGGCAGCCAACGTCATAAATGTTACCATATATATATGACCATAGGCGCGATCTACGCCGTTGAGTGCGCCCTCCGAGACCCTATAAAAAGGGTCCCAAGGGGACACTCAAAGACAGGATTCAAGTTCCACTCTCACACCAGAGCACCACTACGAAACTCGGCGAGTCTCATTAAAATCGCCTAGTTTCCACTTGCAGGTATTTGACGTAGAGCGTGCGTCGTGGACTCCAAAGCCTCCGGCATCAACCTCGCACCACCGCGAGCCCTGGTAGCAGATTCAGTGCTTCATCAGCTGGCGCCGTCTGTGGGACTACCGAACCACCGGTATCCCGTCGTAATCGCGATCTTTTTTTGCTAAGTCCGGCTCGAGCTCTCTCCGAGAGTTCGCCGACTTTGTCAACTAAGTCGCCGATTTAGATCGATAGTCGATTCTCGGCTCACGGCTCGGGTCCGATTTATTCTTAAATCGCCGACATAGCCTTGAGAATCGCCCGATCCGGAATATCGTCTGCTAGCTAAGAGTGTTGTCCACGACTTTGTTCGAAAAACACCTCGAAATCTAAAGTCGTCGAGTTTTCCCCTAACTCGCCGACTTATTTCTTTGTTGTTTGAACAAGCTCGGTCAAGTCATCCTTTGCTCTGGAACTTACGTCTTCGCATAGGTTCGATTTTTCCCAAGCAAAACTCGCCTATCTTGGGCAAACTCGCCTATCTTGGGCAAACTCGCCTATCTTGGGGCAAACTCGTCCATTCGATCATTGTCTTCATTCATCGCTTTGGCTGAATAAGACCACTCGTAGCCCAGCTCTTTTACCGAAACGAAAATCCATTGCCACGGTTGGATTCATCTCGTCGTTTCGGTAAAAAAAAAAAAAGTATGGGGATTTTGGCCTTTTTTCACTTCCAGTGATTTTGTCGGTCAACCTCCGGAATACCCAGATCCGATTTTGGGATTCTGAGACCACATATCATGTGAAAAAAGTTTTCTCTACGAGTACCAAAGAGCAGAATTTCCAAAAAGTGCCAGGAATCTTTTCTGGGATAGGTCTAAAGAGGCATCCCAAAAACCACCTCCGGCGGCACAATTTTCTGCCAAAAAACTGCAAAAAAATTTCGATATTTTTTGCAGATTTCTAACTTTGGGGACTAGTATCACTGCTCAAGGGGGTCACAAAACTGCAAAGAAATATTATACGAAATTTTTTCTGTTTTGTGACACCCGGGGGGGCAGGTACCTACCCATAGCTTCCGACACTTCGGAAGAACTTCCGCTCGTAGTCTGTTGCTTCGACCCGATAGAAGCAACCATCCCATTTATGGCTCCTTTTACTAAGGATCATAAAAAGAAAGCTCTCGCCACTGCTACTGAGGTAGGAGCTTCTGGCAGAGGGGTTGGTCCTCGTACTGTACCAACCTCTAATGCACCATCACCTACACATGAGGTGTCCTCACCACTCACACTAAATGGAGGTGTGAACCCAACTCCGACAACACAGGAGAGGCTTGCGCACATGCATGCTCTCATGTTGAAGTTGGACAAAAGGATAACCAACCTAGAAGCTTCAACGAGCCGGACCACCATACGATGTACGACAAGCAAGTCTAACCCACATTTGAGGAAGACAAACTTAAGTACGCATCATCGGTCCGAATCAAGGATATCCAAGGAGCTTCGAGAGCTCAAGGGAAAGAGTCCTGCAATTTCAGGGCAACCTAAATCCAACTCGCATCACTCTCCTATGGGAGACAACCACGGTGAAACAAAGAGACACAAGCATCTCGGTTCTCACCACATGTCCGCAGTACATCACTCGGGTGTACCTTCGAGTTCCACGACTCGTACGGATTACGATGCCACACTCATGAATAGGGTAATCAAGAAATGCTTCGTAAAGACAAGCATGACCTAAGGGACCCACATGATCTTCTCAGAATAGGAAGGGCTCCTGATGAAGGG
>LFYR01000981.1:1804036-1912552 GCA_001185155.1 Zostera marina | reverse complement strand
TCCGACGAAGATCTTCCACGAACCGTGTGGTAAAAGTCTTTTCAGTGCGACTCTTACTAAGTCCTGCTTTTGCCTAAGATGGGATCATTTTTTGTTTTTCTCCCCAGATGGAGAATAATAAGACCCAGATTCACCAGCCCCATCGAGGATGATGGTCTTTTGACTCCTCGCATGTTCGAGGTTGTTGACTCGTCTCTCCATGTTATCCATGAAGTCAATCAACCTCTCTTCCAGAGTAGGAGGAGTGTTTCACACCATTTGCTCTCCAGGATGTGGAGGAATTGAGTGTGCCTGAGAGGGAAGGTCAGATTGAGCTCTTCCGGGCCCCTTTGGCCGAGAAGGCTCACCCTTTTCCATCTCAGGTACTCTTGGCATTTTACCCTTACTTTTTAGAGGGTAGTCGTGCTTTTGTTTTTCGTGAGCCATTGGCAACAAAAGCGAGTTAAAACCAAAGCGCAAGGATCTGACCGAACTAGCTCGAAAGAAGACTAAGTGGAATCGGCGACTCCCTAGGTGGAGTCGGCGAGTAGACTTAGGTTATTTTTCTTTCGAACCGAGTCGTGGACAGCATTCTTAGCTAACAAACAATTCTCTGAATCGTCGACTCCGGATGGGAGTGGGAGATTCCTGACTTGAATCGACGATTCCTTATAACAAAGTCAACGATCTCTCGAGGGAGATCGAGCCGGACTTTGCGAAAAAAATTTATCGATTACGACGGGATATCGGTGATTCGATAGTCCCACAGACGGCGCCAGCTGATGAAGCATGAAATCTACTATTAGGGGCTCGCGGAGGTGTGAGGAGGACCGGAGGCTTTGGAGTCCACGACGCGCCCTCTTCGTCAAATCCTGCAGGGAGGGGAGTAGGCGACTCAGGTGTGGGGGTCGTCGATTCCGCTCCGAAAGTGCTCTGGTTGAGTGGGGAAATGTAATGTGTCTTGGGAAGACCCCTAGGGACCCCTTTTATAAGGTCCTTGGGGGCGTTACCAAGCGGGCATCGCGCCCTCGTCATTATGGCGCCAGGTTAATGGTGCCATAATGGCATGGGCCAGCCAAAAGTAACGCCTGAGAGTCGACGATTCAGGGGTGGAGTCGGCGAGTCCAAGGAGCGAGGTCGTCAGTCTACCAGAACTGACTAACTCGGTCTCAACTCGACCGATTCACCACTGGAATCGACGACTTGGTAGTCCTAGTCGGCGACTCCGAGGTGTTGACTTGAGAACTGGACGACGACCTTTGTTCCGCAACCGTGGAGTTCTCCGGGGGTTCGACATTAAACGACGGAACCCTAGTCCTTGTTGAAGGACGTTGCTGGGAGTGACTTACGTAATCAGACATGTCTCACCAGGTGTCCATTAGGACCTTACAAAAAACTCATTCATATAACCTGTTACGATAATATATATATATAATATACATTTATTTTAAAATATTTTTAACCATTCATCCAAAAATATATTTAACCATTCATCCAAAAATATGTTCAATAATTCATCCAAAAATATATTCAACCATTCGTCCAAAAATATATATCAACCATTCATCCAAATATATATCAACCATTCATTTAAAAATATATTCAACCATTTATCGATTATTCGACAATGCAATCATTTATCTTTAGTTTAACTCTATTTTTTTTTACCATTCAAAAGTTACTTAAAGTAACATACCTTTCAATTTTTTCTTCTCTTTTTCCATGTTCTTATCTTTTTCCTTTTCCTTGTATTTGTTTTTCGGTTGCGAACATGTTTCAATTGAAACGTTTGGAAATTTTGTCATTTTAAAATAAAAAATATTATAAGTATATGAAATATGAAAATCAAATAGATTACAAATTTTTACTTATTGAATTTGTAAAGTGCTTTTGATGTTTGAGTTAAAAGTCTGGATCTTTTTGGTTAGGGTTAGAAAGAGACCTACAATGTGCTTCTGGAAATGCAAATTTTGTCACGTAATTGCTATTGGAAATATATACTGTTACGTAATTCCTATGGACGACGCCATGGGTGTTGAGCTGAGCGAGTGGAAATTTTTAGCTGGTATAATTACAATATTCCATATCAGTTGATACCTGTTTTATCCCATAATATTTTCATTGTTTATGATTAATTATGATCTGCTTAACATTTTATCAGCTATCACGATGGCTTGAAGAAATGGATAGAGGTTGGAAACTCTGAAAAGTTTAGACCTGGAATGCTTCTTTCAATGGGTTTGCGATGTAACTGTAATTGCATGGGGACGGGCTCTCCCTCGAAAGGTAAGGAACGAGGAAAATTCGTCTTTTCACAGTTATTATCGAATTGATCAATGTATGTGTTTTCTTTCTGTAAAACAGGCCAACCATGATTATGTACGGGATCGACAATATTCGTGATCTCTTTCGACCAAAGGTGCGTAATTAAATTATCACTGCCGCTGCTGGAATCGCCAAATCGACGATTCTAGGATTGCATTGCGTCGTCCACATTTGACATGGCGTCGTTCTGGGAACTCAACCTCGCCGGTGCTGGATTCTAGGATTGGATTAATGCGTTGTCCATAGGAGTCGTCTGACAAAGGACGACGCCATGGGTGCAAATTAAATCCATCTTTGCCATGGCGTCGTCCATAGGATATATTATTAGAAATGATGCAAATTTAATATAAGATATATTATAAAATCACATCCCCGATGTTCTCTACTGCAATCATGGCTCGAATCCCTTTGACTAAGAGTTGTCTATCCATAGCGATATATTTGTTTTTTTAATATTTTCTTATCGAGTCGAGTTCACAAGTCCAAACTTACATCCCTAATGGGTGAATTAATGGTCTATATATTGGTAATTACCCAGCGGCATAAAAATCTTTATTATTTAAATAATTTGATCAAATAATTTTTAAAATTTTAAATAAGATAAAACATTAACTAATTTTTAGTCGAAACGAGAAGAAATGAAAATGACGACGAGGAGAAGAAATGAAAATGGAAGAAGAGAGAGAAATGATAATAATATTATGGTTTAGATTTTAAAAGAAGAGGAGAATTTTTTATTAAATGTATGTATATTAATTTTTTTTAATAAATTTTTTCGAATTTAAGGTGAGTTGGGTTCCCGATCCGAAAAAATCGGATGAAAAAAATTCAAAGTTAAGTCTTTTATATCAGGTTTGATAACCGGAAATATCCACCTGATATGTTCAATTTAATTTACAATTTTTCGATCTGCAAAAAAAAAATTACAATTTTTCAATCACTAATTTAAAGATGTAATTATTTAAGGTTTGTATCATCATAATTAAGTTTGAGGTTGGGCCTTGATTACAATTTGTCATTTTCACTTAAAACCCAATATACAATATTTCCACCTTCCACAATAAAACCCTACCCATTATATAATTCCACCCTCCACAAATCCGCCGCCTCCAAAATGGACATCTCAAACAGGAGCCAGCGGTTTTGGGAGAAGTCAAATACTCCACAGTAAGTGAATGTAAAATCATATTTTATTTTTTCACTTCATGTTACTTTCAAGCTTTAGCAGCAGATTTGAATCCTTTTTTTATTTCTTTTCTGCTAACGGTGAATGGGTTGTTATAATAATAATCAATCAATTCGTTTTAGATTTTTTAAGTTTCGAGATGAATTTTTGTTTCTAATGGTTCATTATATTTTGTGCAGGTTGAATGTGTTATATGATAAAAGATATTTTATGAAAACATTAAATTACAAGACTCAATTATTTATAAAGGGTAAATAGTTTTATTTTTATCATTTCTCAACTTATTTTTTTTTATAAAAATTAAATTCATTTTTTTGCTTATACAAATTTATCAATATATTTTTCTCTGAGTTTTAATCAATTAATTTAGGTTTATAATTAATGATTTAGGTCTCATATCATTATTTTTATCCTGATTTTATATTTTTAGATTTGATAAATTTGTAAAAATTAAAATGATATTTTAGTTAATTGTTTAAAATTAATATTTAAGTGAATTAATGTTTAAAATTAATATTTAAGTAATTAAGTAAATTAGTGTATTAATATATACACTCCATTTCTGAGACGGCCCACTCATCCTATTCTTCATTTTTAAGGATGTCCTATTTTTAAAAACGGTTGGCCCCAAATTCCGTTTTCATTTTATTGATGAGGTTACATCCGCCGTCTTCTAATATTAGTTTCATTTTATAAAACTATTTCGTTAAGTTTTTCCTAGTTTTTCATTTCATTTAATTCTCACATTCATTTTTGTATCCATTTTGATCATGTTTTGAAAAATTTCCTTTGGGAAAACTGGTTTTCGCTTCCTCATCTCAATGTCCCTAACATGGAAGGTTTAATGTTACTGTTTTCAGTTTTCACCACATTTTCCACCAAATATTGGTGTTTCAATTTGGTAGCATCATAGTAAAAAAAGCGACGCTTAAGCGTCGCTTTAAGCGTTTAAAGCGGCAAAGCGGTTTTTTTGGACCGCTTTGCCAAACGCTTTTTTTCACAGCTTTTTTTCACTAATAATTTTTTTCACTAGTTGTTACAGGCTGTCCACTAACTTACAGCTATATAAAGTTTATATTATAAACAGCTAAGATAGGTTACAGCTAAAAAATGTCCAACTGTTTATAATAGCTTAACTTTATATATAAACTTTACAACTAAAAATGTCCAACTGTTTACAACTAAAGCGGTTAAGCTATATAAACTTTATATAGCTTAACCGCTTTAGCTGTTTATATATGGGCCATAAGCCCATAACCGCTTTAGCTGTTTATATAGCTAAGATAAATCTTTAGCTGTTTATATAGCTTTAACCGCTTTAAGCGACGCTAAAGCGGTTAAAGCTAAAAAAGCGCTCCCTGGAAATTGGGAGCGCTTTCCGCTTTTTAAAACTATGGGTAGCATTAACAATGTTTTTGGCAATATTTTTGGCCAAGTAATGATTTTGTGGATTTCGCTGGCATTCAGTTATGTTTTTACATTCATTTTCTCTAAAATAATAAATCTGTAATTCCCTAGCATTAATCCTGTTTTGGACAAAATTTGTCCTAAAATAATGCATTTCATATTTCTAATGCTGCTTCAACCTGTTTTCGACAAAATTTCAATTTGCCCAATTTCTGCTTCAACATTTCGCATGCCTTGAACTATGTTTTTAACTTCATTTTCCTCCCAAATAATCATTCAGTAATTTCCTTGGATTAAACCTGTTTTGGACAAAACTTCGATTTGCCCATATTTTGTTAGTGCATTTCATATTTCGTGTGCCGTTTCAACGACCACAAATGGTCGATGTTATGCTACAATCATCAATGTCTGCCTGACTCATCCTATTCTTTATTTCTCAGGATGTCATTTTTCTAAAAATGTTTGGCCCCAAATTCCATTTTCTGTCGATTCAATAAAATTAGTTTGATAAATTTTTCCTAGTTGTTCATTTCTTCGAGTTTTCACATTCCTTTTTCTATCCATTTGTATTATGTTTTGAAAAATTTCCTTTAAGCAAACTATTTTTCACTTCCTCATCTCAATGTTGTTGTTATTTATATTGTTTTTCAGCACATTTTTCTCCAAATGTTGGTGTTTTAATCATAGTTTAAAAAGAAAGCGACGAGCGACAAAGCAGTCCTCCAGGAGCGCTTTCTTCATCGCTTTTTCGGGCTTTTTTAGCTTTTAGGTCGGGTTACTGGGTTGGGTCAACCCATTACCCATGTGAAATAACTTAAACTATTTTAATTTCCCTTCCTACCCCTCCAATTTCTATCTAACTATATAAACCCAATACCCTTCTAATAAAACCCTAATTTCCTTTATCACTCTCACTTTTATTTCTTCCAAAACCCTATAGCCGCCGGCAGACCTCGCCGGAGCCGTACCTGACCTCGTCTGAGTCGCCGCCTGACCTAGTTTTTCTCCTCCGATCTTCACGTCTACTAGTGGTATGAATGTCCTCAACTTTTCCATCAATTTCTTTACTTGTAGACCGTCTGAAAAGGAATGTCCTCGAATTTTTTATTTTTTTATTTTTAATCTCATGCCCTGTAGGAACATGTAGTTGGATTTCAGACCATTTTTAAATAGGTTTTCCGGATTCCGGTCAAAACAGGCCGGAATCCGGCCAACCAATTTTTTAAAAAATTTTTTTTTTAACAGGCCGACGATGTCCGATGACGAGTACGTCGTCGCAGAATGCGATCTTAATTATACCAGTAGCGACGACGACGCTGCGCAATGTGCTTTGGAAGAAGAAATACCGATGATGCCTCCTCCTCCACCATCTCCACTTGCATTCAATCGACTCATCTAGCCAAGATAAAATAGCTGAGTTTATTGCAGACGGTCCAGAGAATGCAATGAAAATAATTGGGTCTCAGCACGTCGTGCAGGTACATAATTATTGAGTTCATCTCCATCTTTCATTTCTTTAATTTGAAACAATTTGAAATTTTCAGATTTGCACGGATAACATTTCAAACTATGTTCGTGCGGGAAAACTTTTAATGGAGAAATACGATCATCTATTTGGACACCGTGTGCCGCACATGTCATGGATCTTATTCTTGAGGACATAGGAAAGATACCGCAATACAAGATTTGTATCAGAAATGCTATGAAAATCACTAATCACGTGTACAACCATGCAACCCTTCACAGCAAATGGTTATAGGCTACGAAAGGAAAAGAATTGGTTAGGCCGGGGGTCACTAGATTTGCCACCACGTACCTTACATTGAAGAGCTTGCACGAACAATGTGAAGTTTTGGGGACATTTAATTGGCGTCCGTGGGTGGGGAAAGGAGATGGTCTCCATGTTGCAGATTTAGTTGTCAACACTCGCTTCTGGATGACTGTAGAAGATTGTTTAAAAGCTTCTGAACCAATACTTGTGGTTTTGAGAATGGTAGACAGTGACTTGAAACTTAATTTGTCATCTCTAGCGGCCGCATTTCTAAAGACAAAGGATGCAATAAAGGCAAACTTTCAGAACATTGAACGTGACTATTTGCCAATTTTTAAAATATTAGAAACTCGTTGGGCCAAGCACTTTCAGTCTCCATTATTCAAAGCAGCAACATTCCTCAATCCAGGAGTTTACTACAAGATAAGAAGGTAATGAAATTTTCATTCATTAACGATAGTTATGAGTTCCCTATCAATAAATTCATTCTCTATCGATTGTAGTTCTTGCTCTGCTGAAGACATTGCGTCGTACGATGAAGCTTTTCAAGATTGCATGTAGAAGATGATCGTTGACGATGAAGTCAGAATGAAGGTTATTAATGATAGTCGCTTGTACAAGAGTAAAGGTGGAAGATTTGGTTTGGCAACGGCTCAATTGGGAGTTGACACCTGCGAACCAAGTAACCAATCGAAAACTTTTATCTTTTGTTTGACAATTACTCATTTTTGACAAGTGACGATTTTCTTTGCAGTATTTTGGTGGGCTGCTTATGGAACTTCCACCATACAATTACAAAAATATGCAATGCGAATCTTGGCTTTGTGTGCCTCTGCTTCAAGTTGTGAGAGAAATTGGAGCTTATTTGAACATGTAAGACCTCACTTGTCATTTGAACAAGTTATTAGATCATTACCCTAACCCTAACTTACCATTTACAGATACATTCGAGGAAAAGGAATCGATTGAATACAAAAAGATTGGATCGTTTGGTGTACATAACGTACAACCGAAAATTAAATGATCGTACTGAACGACACTGACTCATGGAATTGGAAACATCTACCAAGTACGATCCAATAAGAGTCAATACAATGAACTTCAATAGTGAGTGGCTGACAGGCATCGAAGGGGCATGCGACGAATTCGTCTACACTGAGGCAGATGGACTAACATGGGCGCAAGTGGAGGAAGCTTCAGGTGCTGTTGAACAACCGGGACCGTCTACAAGGAGTGGGCAAACCCGTGGATATTCATATCAGAGACAGAGAACTGCAATAAGAGATATGGGAACTGAATCCCAATTTCATCATTGCATGAATGAAATGGAAGAAATTTTAAGAGATAATATAGATATTGGTGCTCGTCTAGATGATTAGGTTATATGACTTGTAAATGTTTTTCAAATAATTTGGATGATGTCTTGAATAATTACAGGTTTATATATATTTTATGATTTATGATTTTATCATATATTTACAGGTTTAAAAAATATATATATAAACGGGGGTATATATGCAATTTTAAAAAAAATTACATTTATTTACAATAATGCCATTACCGCTTTTTCAGCTTTCAGCGCTAAAGCGCTCAAAGCTGAAAAAGCGGAACCTGAATATATTTACGTATAACAGGTCGCATATTTACGTATATGAGCATATATATACGCATATACTTATATGCTCCTTTGGTCATCGCATGAACGCATAGGAAACCTTGATAGGCCAAGTGTAATTTAATAAAAAATCAGATATACATGTATATTAATAAACCATGCAATATTAATTCCATCAATTAACTATAAATCATGTAATAGTCAATGAAGAGTAGCCAATAGTCAATAGTTTTAAACAAGCTTTTTCATGTGATCGCCTAGGCGATCAGCCTTCAGGGCTGACCGGGTTAGGCGGATCCGTTAAACCCAATTACCCATTAAAGAGGGATCTGAAAATTAGGAATAGGGTTTTATTTCCCTATTCCTGATTTTCCAGCCGTCCACCTCCTATTTCTCCCCTATTCCAGACCATCAGAGGTGGCGACCTCTGGAGAACGTCGAATCCGGCAAGACGACTCCGGCCAATACGTGTTTTCACTTTCCAGGTGCAAAATACCCTATTATTTATTGTAAATACCCTATTATTTATAGTAAATACCAAAATAATACAGGTGTTTTTTGTAATATTAAAAATACAGGGGATATTATGCAAAATATCCCTCTGGTCCATGCGACGCCTAGGCGTTCGTGCGACCAATTCAATCGCATGAACGCCTAATCGCCTGAAAAACATTGGTTTTAAAAGCCAGGATTATAAATTTTAGTGACCAAAATAAAGAGTAAAATCATAAGTCTAAAACTCTAAATGTTCTATAGTTGCACATCTATTCTAACTACAGATCAGACCCTGTTTAAAAAAATATTAAAAATCTGACCATGTTTAAAAATTCAGATCGTAAAAAATTATATCAGACCATGTTTTTAGAAATTAGAACTATGATTCTAAGAAAGAAAGAAAATCAAGATCACAATTCAGTTTATAGAATTCTGATTAAAAAATTCAAACAAATCATGCTGCCAGCTCATAGCGCGGGGAGATTGATAGGATCGATGCTTCAATCGAACTGAGAAAACCGAGCAAAAAACAAGAACAAAACATATTTACGTGGTTCGGCAATGTGCCTACGTCCACGGGGTGTCTCCTCTTCTTTTTCTCTCACACAAAGAATACAAGTCATTACAAGATACTTATATGGGAGATTAGGGTTGCCGTTTTGTGTTTGCAACCCTAATACCCATTACAAGGCTTAAAGCCCATTTAACAGAATTAAACCTATTTAATTCTAATGGCTCATAAAAGGCCTACATTAATTCTAATTATTCTAATTATAATTATTGCCCATAATGCCCTTATGAAAACGTCTCCATACTCTAACAGAGATAGCGCCGGCTACCCGCGCTATGGGGTTTATAGCACACTATAACGTGCTATAGCACACGCAACATAAACCGTGAAAAATAAGCAAAGATATATTTATCAAAAGACAAACATGAATAGGAAAAACATAGTTTTAAAAACACCGCTTTAGCGCCAAAGAACTCCGGGAAGAACGCTTTTAGGCAGGTTATCGCCTTATCGGGTGGATTCAGATTTAAATCCGCTCAATTACCCTATTAGTGATGCATAAATAGCTTTGTCTTAAATAATTTCTTTTTTTACCATTTCTACCCCTCAATTAAAATCTTGCAAAAAAAACCTCTCCATTTCCACCTCCGATCAGTGCCTAAAAACCCTGGCTCTACAGCCATCAGCTATCTTTCTCGCCGGAGAAGCTGCTGCCTTCTTTCCGGAATCTTCCCCCAACAATTTTTGATGTTTTCTACTCTTCTCCACAGTTGCTGGTAAGTTTTTTCCACCAACAACAGCCTTCAAATGATATTCACCGGATTCCAGCCTATTTTGGGCCATTTTACTGGGAAGATCCTTTTTTTACTATTTTTTTTACCACTGACTACTTCCACTCTTCTCATCATTCTGCCATTTTGGCATTCCAACAGCCCAGTAACATTTTCTATTTTTAATTATTTTACATATTTTTTAGGTTTTTCTGAAATATTACGAAATCATTCTACTGGCGCTTAAGCGACCAGAGCAAAAAAACTTCTGAAAACAGCAGACGTTTTATACTTTTTTAAACTATGGGGACAAGTGAATGTAGGAAAGGTGTCAAAGACTCAAAAGTATGTTAAATCTAACTTTATAAAAATTGATTTTTTCTAAATTAAAATAAAACAACATTAGTATGTGGAATTGGACCACATTAATAATCTTTAATTATTTTTAGTGGGATTGGAAATTGGAATTGGATCACTTTTGTTGAGTATAGGAATCTTCCTGGGAAAGGAATGTAAGAATAGAAAAATAATAAACCTTTGCTTTTCTTTCTTTGAGAATCAACCATTTTCCCCTGCATAGTGGTTGCATATTCTCGAACCTGCCAGTAGAAAATTATAAAGTCAAATAAATTAGAGGTCACAAAATATTTCACGAAATGTCGCATATGATGAAAATAATAAAATAATAAAAATATATAATGTTTCGCTATTACCTTAATTCATAAAAAATTATACAAAAGGATTTTTTTTATGAAATTAAATTTTCATTAAAAAATGTAATTTGGCAGAGATAGTGATGTAGCCCACCAAAGTGCTATCATCTATTCATCTCCCCTTGAATTGACAGTGAGCGAAGGACCAAGCCCACTCAAATGGGCTTGGACTCTCATGGTGGAATTTCCACTCCCACAACATAAGAGTATAAATCTGAGTGGAACCAACTGAAGGAAGGCAGTTGAGATTATTTTCCTATTGAGGTATTTTCTCCACTCTCTATTTTCTTTCTTCCTTGATCTCAATCTTAATCTTCTTACTACAACATTGATTGTTTCTGAATTAGAGCAATCTGAGCTGACTGAATTGATAAAAGATTGGTGGATTCCAATTTTCTAATCATGTTACTGTTCCATTGAATCACTGTTCATCAGAATTCTGCAATTTCTCACTCGAACGTCAGATCTAATCATCGGCCCCAAGATATTGAGAATGAAATCAATTTCTGGACAGTGTTTTTACTTTTTAGGTAGTTAAGTAAGGTGGGGTGAAGCAACTCATAAATTCTGTTTTAACAGCATTAAATAGAATAATATTCTACGGGAAATGCAATAAACCCAATGACTTCAAATTGTATTTGCAAATTATACAAGTGAGGCAAAACTCACATAAACAAACGATGCTAGAAGTAAAAAAGGAAATTTTCTAAATCTGTGCCTGTTATGATTTAAATAGGATGTGACTTGTGTTTGGTAATTTTGTAATTATATTTTAGAGAACCAAGCAAAGAATTTGATTCGATCTTTATCAACATTGTCAAAAGTTATTATCTTTCAAAAAAATTAAACAAACTGGAAGTATGTGACTGATTCGACATGCAAGAAGAAGAAAAATATTTTTAAAAAGGTAAGTAAGGAATGGACTGAGGCAATACCTTGTATTCATCAATGGCATCTTGAGCAAAAGCAATGTCGGTATCTTTCTCCCTGCAATGAGATAAAAACCTAAACATGTGATGCAATTTTTTAAATATGGAAACATGAAAAGAAAAAATGTGTTATAAACCCAAGATTTTAAGTCACACTCAATTTAAACGCAAAAGTATGTTCCAAAATCATAGATTCCGGTAAAAGGTGGAAGAAGGTGGAAAGTAAAAACTTGTTAGTGAAGAGAAAGGCAAAGTGTTATATGTATACCATATAGAGGTGACTTAAAAGATTTAGGAATGTACACAAGGGCTAAAAAGAGGAAGAGAGTTATAAAAGATTTAGGGTTTATCTCTGAGTGCTACTTATTTTCAAAATCTAGAGTAGCTGAGTCAGGATTCACAGACCAATTTGAAGGAATGCATAGAAAATTGCTCTCGTAACCTCCAAGTTGGAATTTGCACCAGCTCACAATCAATGTCATTATTTTGAGAATTGAAACTGAAGAGAAAGAAACAAGAGACTTTAGCTCAATGAGTTTTATGATGACCCCAGTACCCTGCTAAGTTTAAAGGGGAGAATACTGGTTGGGATAAGAATATTTTGGATGCCAGGCTCAAGGCACAATAACCCCATACTGGCTGTTCCACCCTATGGGATTGGCCATCATGGTCTTGACCTTAATGTTGTGGTTCTTCTCAAGGAATTAGTGTACAGTTGTACTAGTGTGTACCTGGTACGGCTCTCATTCACTTTAGGATTTGGAAGTGCTTAAGTGCAGTTTCAACTTTAAAGTTTTGACCTGTCTTTTTATCCTTTGATTCGTTATTTTTTATTTTATTTTTTATACTTCTTTTTTTGTTTAATAGCCATTCAATTAACTAATTCGAAAAAAAACATACAGACGCTTTTAAATATAAAATATTATTGTCGCATTACCAGGTTGCCTCAGCATATGAAAGACCTTGCCACTTTACTAAATACTCAGGAATAACATCATCAGAACTAGATTTTCCAATCCTATCAGCAAATATTCTTTCTACCTGATGATGAAATGTATGTGCAAAAAAATACATTAAAATAACAGAAAATATGCAAATACGAAAAATATGGGAGAGAGAAAAAAAAAATAGAATGACTAACCTGACTGTACTGTTTAAGGAGGTCTAATTCCATTTCTTTTCCCACATCATGAACTTCAACCTAAACAAATACCAAGAAATGTTAACTGCAAGGCTGCAACTTCAAAGAGAAATGTTTTGCAATTTACAGTAAGTAAATTGCAAAATTAAAAGTACCCTGATTACCTGATAATGCAAAAACCAAAAGATCATGAGGTGTCAAAGATGGTAACTAATAGGTAAAATATTATAAGGTGTTCTAATAATAATAAATTAGGTGGAAGTTCACTAATCGTCAAGACAAAAAATATCAAATAAAAAAAAGAAACAGGTATTTAAAAAATGATTGTATACTAAGTTTCAAATGAATGCAACAAAAACAAAACATGTATTAAAAGTTTAAAAAAAAGTTTGTTTTAAATTATTATAAAAACAGATATATATATTCTAAACCGTCTATTTTAACTTTTTGTTGCCAGTCAAAACAATAAAAACTTAATAAAATCAACAATCCCAAAAATAGTGCTTATGGCGTCACACCCTGACACCCTATAAGAAAAGCAATCAGTCCTTAACTGAATTGCAAGCAAGGTCTAAAAACCGGTATCCGGTTTTGACTGACCGGTTATCCGGTTAGGTCAGTTAACCAGTGGGCCAGTAGGGGTATTCTGCTGATTTTACAATTTTTAAGATAAATATAGTATATATCCTATCTATATAAAAAAACTGTTTAAACTTTAAATTATAATAATAATAGTCTAATAGATAACAAATTCAAAAAAAATAGCAATAGAAATCCAAACATAGTAGTAAAGAAATCCAAACATAGTAGTAATAGAAATTCAAATTCAAAGATAATAGTAAACTTGTAATAGAAATAAAGTTTTAGTTTTCTAGATAGTAAAATAGTAGTTTTCAAGGAATTGTAGTCTTCTACATGGCCTTTAAACCTTTAAAAAAATTAAACGGATCGGGTATTCGAGTCAGATCCGACCTCTATGGGAGTCCAACCTCTTGGGGCATCAGTTGATGACTACTTAAATTCGAGGGCCTAACTGTATAAGAAAATTACAATGCTACTGCATATCCTTATGTTATTTTACATTTTGCATCTTTTTCATTTCCCTACATTTGTGTTCTGGGCAATGCCTTACTCTACTTTTTTGAGTTTTTCAGCAATGAAAATATTTAATTTATCAAAAAAAACAGTCAGGGATCCAAGGTACCTCCTCACGTGAAAGAGCTTTCTTGAATCTCCTTTCATCGGTAACTCTTTTAATGTAATTTGAAACCTTTTTGAATCCAGTAAGCTGTGCGCCATACATCAAACAATAAGTTGATGTTTAAACATAATAAAAGATAATTTTAACTCTTAAGCTTTACCAGGTGAAAAGTGTACTTACATTTTGAAGTTCAGTGTATGGTTTCCACTGACAATGTAAATAAGAATGTCCTTTCCATTTAATGTAAAACTCAATATTATTCCAGTCTGATTCAGGGTCAAAATTAGTATTCAAATCAACAGGTTGTGAAGCTATGTTACTCCCTTCAATATTTTCTGGTAAATTTATTGCCTGGTGCCAAAGAACCTTCTCGATTGAATCACCATCATCCTCTTCTGGATCCTCTAGGATTCCCTTTAAAAAAAGAGTTCAATACCAAAAAGACCAATCACAATATTTTTCTTGGGAAAAAACATAAGTAATCAACTACATCTGTCTGCCCAATGTTTATAAATAGTGTATTCAGATTCATAAAGAACGAAGACAAAAAACACCCAAAACTACTTGGAAACTTTTGTTTTTATAACGATGAAATTCTATTGAAATATATATAAGGGGAAAAGTTCAAATACAATGTTTAGGAAGATAAGCTTGAAGCCTGCCATCATTACCCTTGTATACTATATAGTATTTGCTGGTTGTCATGCAGTACTACTTTGAAAGTTTGAATCTTACAAGAAGGGGGGAAAGACAATACAAAAAAATAAAGAAAAAAGAACTAAAATCACCTTTTGGGACTTGTTTTGTTTGTCTTCGTCGATATCTTCACTATCTTCACTTTCAACATATGATACCTTTCTAACGGACCTACTGGATGTCCTGATTTCGTTGTTGTCATGTCCTATTGTAGAAAATGTTGTCCTACTAGAATTCTTCTTGGGAAACTGTGATGTTCTCCTAGCAGTAGCACTATGAGTGAAGTCGTCATCACTGTCCTGTTCTGAATCCTTAGCAGATGATTCTTCCTCATCAGAAGATATCTTCCGTTTATTACGGCGATTTGCTGTAGGAATGGATTTCTTTTCTCTTGAAGGTCTATTCTTGGGTTGAACTCTAATTCGTACATTGCGGCGATGATTTTCGTTGAAATCGCTATCACTTTCGTCTGATATGTCAAGTTCGTCAACATCCTCTTCATCAACTTCATCATCATAATCATCATCATTCGTATTTTTTCCCTGATGTTTAAAATTGGTGGTAAAGTTTTACAAATTTAAAGAAAACATTCATAATGGTGAAATGACTGCAATCAGAAAAACTTTTTAAAAAATTCCATCTGTATCAAAATTAAACAGATGGAACTATTTAAAGCAAAGTATAGGTTCAGAAGCATTAGCAACATGACTGCATAAGTACAATTATTCGATCCCTCCTGATTCGGATCAGACGAACATAACTGCTCTCACTAGTTGGGGGCTTGGGGGCAAAGTTCTCCATAAACAGGAAAACCAAACCCTGATGCTTCCGTTATAATTAAACCAGTCATGAGTTATGACTTATGATCCATAGCGCGGGTAGCCGGCGCTATGAGTAGTGGGCCTATTTCTCCCCATTTCTCCCCTAACCCTAATCACTACTCTTTAGTTAAGTATGGTATTGACTATTAATTTATAATATATTGAATATTGATTGCATAATACAGGGTATATTAAGTATGGTATTTAAAAAAATAAAAATACATTTGGTGCTATGGAGGCGCTATAGCCCCATAGCGCGAGTAGACGGCACTATGACGCAATTCAAACTATGCTTATGACACAATTGTACGGATGTTTCTTGTTTACCATGTATATACTTATTGTAAAACTGGGCAAGGACTACTTCATTTTGCTAATGAAATTTAACCCTTATAAAAAAAGTACAATTATCCATCCCGAGTCACAACCCACAAATTTGAGGAACTGAAATTGATTGATCCTCTTAAAAGACTTATAACTACTGGCTACTGGCTAAGAATGTTCTTGATGAGTTGAGCAGACGACTCTTAATATGAATTTGAGTATAAGTCAAATTCACGCATCCATGTATAATCAATCATTTACCTTCTTCATAATTAACTGAGTAAAGCTTTGGGGCTTTAACTATTTAAATGAGCTAAAGATAGACTCAGCTCGTGTATATTAGAGTATAGCTCAACTCGTTACTTGACAGAAATATAGGTAACCTTGAACTCGATTTGGCATTTTGACCCAAAGAAGGCATGGAATATTTAGACAATTAACCCAACTGCCCAATCACCTTTTGAATTTCATACTTAATCTTTTGGGGAAGTAATTTCCATCCTAAGTTCCTAACCATCATGTGTTCAATATAAACATGTTTTATGTAGTGGTTCATTCATTTAACCAATGTGGGGACTAAACAGAAAATAGACTATTGAAAACATGTCATTTTTTACTCTTAAAAAAATCAATAAAGTCATCAAACAGAATGTAGGATTTAAACTTGCTCCCACAAGATTTTTAATCGTGAACCCTACTGGACACGAGATATATATAATTAAATAGACTGTTTTAAAATATCAATTTAACAAACCAATTAACCTCTAGCTCAAACTAGGCTCATTGAAAAATAAGTCTGAGTAAAAACTTGCAATCCTAGCTGTACTGCAGTAGTGAAGAGGTTGAGGGTTCAACCACTAAGGATACTAAAGCATCGATAATTTAAGATTTCAAAAAAAAGCACGCATCATTAGCTGGTGATAAAGAAGAAAAAAAGAGCATCAACAGAAAGAGGAACCTTTTTCTTTGTGCCATCCGTGAGCTCCCCAAAATCAGGGTCAAAATCAGCATCATCAGGATCATCTTCTGCAATCAACGAGAATGGCATAATTACGTAACAAAATCAACTAGTGGTATTCATATAGCCATAAAATTTGATTGGGAACTTCAGATGAAATAACCAAATAAAGAATTTTTTAGAATCAAGAGTAATTGTAGCTATGTTTTTACAGAAAGAAAAAAGGCATTCATAATTTTATACAAATAACAAGACAGTCTAGACCTAGAAAGCAACTATACTGGTGATCAAGTCATCAATTTGTGTTTAAGAGAAAATATTTGTGTTTTAGACAAGGAAATTACCATCCTCCTCTTCTTCATCTTCGTCTTCATCTTCATCCTCATAGTCATATTGAGCATACAGTGGAGTTTTTGTGTTATTATAAATATGGCCTTGTGTGGTGACTGACTTTGATGGGAAACTCAAACCAGAAGTACTTGGTCGGCTCACTTCTCTAAAAGAATCACTCTGGTCATCTCCATCACGCTCATAGTAGTCATCCGACAACATCTCATCATCTGGTATGTTGGCTTGGCTTCTGTGCTCTGCTTTTTCCCCATTTTTTAACCCTTCATATCTACCATTGATTCCTTCCTGCAATTTACAATCTGAGTCATTCGAATTCCACGTGGGATTATAATCCTTGAAGAAAGAAGATCCCCATTTCCCAACTACTGGCATTCTCCTTCCAAGCCTTGCAGGAGCATTTCCATCAGAGCCACCGCCTTGCATTTCTTTACCAGGATTAGTGGGTTCTTCATCAATGTGATACTGGTTCTGAGATTTCATTTCAACATCTTTGACATTATAACTACTGTCAAGTGTTGCATTTTCATTGAGGTCGTACATGTCTTCGACATCATTAGCTGTGGCCTCTTCATTCAAGTCATATACAATATTCATCTTTTTCCCATAAGTATTATAGTTAGCCATTTTTTAATGCATGGATCACTCCAACCTACAGCATCTGGTTCAGAATGACAGGAAAGGCAATAGATGTAAATCAGTTCCAAGTTTTCCAAATCAATGCAGTGGGTAAAAAAAAATACTCATTTGTCAATATATAAGTTTTAGTCAATTGGCCAATAGCAACGAAAGTTGTGAAATAGAAAAGGCAGAAATGCTGGTTAAGTAGACTGTGAAACCAAAAAATCGATAAAACCATACAGGAATGAGTGTACACCAAGCCACCAACCCAACCCATCGAGCAAAACAAAATACTATGCACAAACGAAAAAATCATACTATGATGAGATAGATGATTAGAAACTATATTGCAGCAAGCACATGCTAACCAGAATCGAAACCAAAACCCACAGAGAAATAGAAAGAAAACGCAAAAGCGTAGAAAATAGCTATCCAAAACAATGGGAAAACGAATCCCAAAAACGATGGAAAAGGAGGAAAAAGCAATCGATTCCCCTAAAAACAAAGAGTCTGATCAATAATTCATTAGAACGAATCCAATAAAAGCAACGTCGGATCGGATAGTAAAAACCCATAGAAGCCATCATCGTCCATGAAAAACAACATTCGGACTAAAATCCCCAATCCTAATCATCAAAACCCTAAATCGGACACGAAACACCGCAAAAAACAAAGCGGAAACACAACAGTGAGCAGGTGGAGTGACGCAGAACAAAGATTTTAAGGTCTCATACGTCAACAAAAGCGACGCATACCTCAATAGAAAAAGATAGAAATGTGATCAGAGAGATCCGTCAGAAATATCGATACTTCAAAATGATTTAAGTTTGGAAAGAGAGGTGTGTTGAGGTATAGCAATATCAAATCCGGCCAACGCTTATTTCAGCGACCGTCGGGACCCGGGAGTTGAAAAAAAGGAGGGAGACGAGAAGGATAAGAGAAATTCGAACGGTGTTTTTTCCCTAACAAAAAACAGCCTTGGTTTTCGTATCTAGATTCCGATGAGGACGCAGTGGTGATCAAATCGGGAGGTTTCAATCTCCGATTTAGATGCGACGGAAAGGGGTAAAGGGGGAGGAACGAGCTCTTTGGGCGGTTTCGGTTTCGACGGCGGAGAGAGAAATAATGAAAATAGAGAGAGAAGGGTAGAACGTAGAAGAGGTAAGAGGTTTTCTATCTATTTATCAATGATCAACTAAAGGAATAGCCTAATAGGCTTCTTCTCTCAACCCTTCCTTTGGACTTGGATCTCTTGCTCTTAATCCCATCCGTTGAATACACAATTAGTGGTTATGGATTTACATATCCATACCTCTTACTTTTGCACATTTAACTATCATTACTACCCAGCAAATAAGCCATTATCTTGCATTATAAATTCCGAAATAATGTGAGGTATCTCATAAAATATTTCATACTTGTAAATCATGTAAATCTAATAATTTTTTTGAAATAACTAACATAATACATATCTCAATATTTTAAATAGACGATTGAAAATATGATCTTAATATTTTAAATGGACCGTTAAAATTTAAATATCTCATTTTATTTCAATATCAATCTCGTCTGAATTTCACCTATTTTAATTATTTTTCATTGTTCATTTTTTTAAATATAATAATTTTTTTACTATTTCTTATGACATTTTTACCTTTAAAGAATAACAAATTAAAAAATAAAATAATAAAGTGGTTTAATAACAACTTACTCTCTATATCACTGATACGCTCTCTCTCAAGCTTGTGAGAGCTAACTAACAAGTTTTTTTGGAGTTGAAGATATGATTTAAGAGGTAGAGTTTTATTTAGAATTTTTGTCCATTGATATACTCCCAGAATATGAGAAACTTTGAGGGTGCATAACACCAATATTACACGTAAGAATTGTTAGCGGATTTGGTACTTCCACCCTCAATTTCATCAAAAGGGATCGAATTGGCTCTAATTCTTGAGCTGTTGTAGCCACCGACCTATATTCAGTCTCTGTGCTTGAACGAGTCACAATGACTTGTTTCTTGGATAGCCACGATACCAAATTAAGTTCCTCTAACATACATAAGAAAACCAGTTTGCCTTTTCAGATCAGTCGTATCGACCCCCCAATTAGCGTCCCAATATGTTGCGATGATAGCAAAATCACTTGCCTTGTGAATAAAAATTCTCATATGTTGTGTGCCAAATAAATATCTCAAGATAAGTTTCAATGCTACCCAATGAACCGGTTTGGGTGAAGTAATTAAGAAACCGTGATAACTTGTTATCAAATATTACGTGTAATCATCATCATCACACCCTACTAAATACACCATTATCTACACTCCTTTTATTTCTTAACCACTGTTACACGTTTTCCTACAGATCAACAACCAGCTGTGCTCTCAACGGTCATTAATATCTACGGCATATATATTAGAGAGCGGTGTAGAAACACAACTTAAGCATTTAATGTTATTCGATGATCTATCTGGGAGACACATCGACAAACGCAGACCTCTGTCAAGACAAGCCTGCTACCAGCGATACTCACAGAAAGTCACCAATGAAGCAGTCTCCGTCGATCCGCTCGCGACCCCTCAAGTCAACCCAACCGCGATGTGCTCGTACTCGATGATACGCGCACATCGCGACTAAAGTATCAATATGTCTTTCTTTATGTATTCACTTTGTGTTAAACTCGATCAACTACTCTATGTCTTTTATCTACGTTAGTATAATGAACTACTACATTATCAACATCATAAGTAGCTTATTTACATTAACCAAGTATCCTATTATACACCTCAAAACACTTGTTGACACTAAACTGAATATCTGGCCTTGTGAGGGTCAAGTATTGTAGTGTCCCTACAATCCGTCTATAATCCTTCACTTCCAGAATTTCTTTCTCGTCTGAATGAAGATTCCGATTTTCTACCATAGGAGTCAGGAAAGGCTTAAGATTTGACAAATCAGAAGACTACATGCAACAAATTAGTCCAATATTAACTTCGCGGTAAGTGCAAACCTTTCTTGCACGGTTTAACTTGAATTCTAAGGAAAAAATTTATATTACCAAGATCTCTCATAAGGAACTCGCCTTCCATCTGTTCAGCCAGCTTAGTCACCAAACTTTCATTACAACATGAAATTACTATGTCATCAACCTGAAATATTTAATTCAATATATTACAAGAAGAGTAGTTGTTGTCGTCCTTTGGAGACATCTATGATAAAAGTATAAGAGACCAACCTCCTAAGGCAAGTATCTAGTTACTGTATAACTAGACTACATAGCTAATGGGGGAGAGTCAATGAGCTTTTGCTCATTTCTTTTTACCTCTATTTTTATTTTTATACTCTTTGTAAAAAATTTAATTGCTTTACAAAAAAAACATAGACAAAGACAGACAAATAAATAAACCAAATCATCATCTTACTTAAAAATAAAGAGAGAAGGATCTATGCAGAACTCTTTAAACCCAATTGATCGCAAAAATTCCCTTAACCTTTGGAAGCACATCCGAGGAGATTGTTTGATTCCATATAATGATTTATGTAACGAAATATCAGAATATAAGAAATATATATCCACTTCTGAATGATATATCATAGTCACATAATATATTATCATAGTCACATAATGATATATCATAGTCACATAATATATTATCAGATAAATTGTAGTAAAAGTATACAATAAAATTAAATCAATGTCATTAAATCACTTGACACTTGAGTTTTTATATATCATCATATATAACTTGAGCAATAAAAAGTTATATAACTTTATAAGTATTGAACAATAACTTGAGCAAAGTCACATATGCAATCGAAGAAAGAAGCACACCACAATCGTAATCATTGTTATTCATTATACCAATTAAATGTGATGCTACTCTCTCCACCTGGTGGCTTCCTCACGCCGCCTAAATATTCCCTACTAGGAGGCTTTCCATCGGCAAAGATATCATTTCCATGCATCTCTTTCAATTTGGCTACACTGAGAGACCTTTCAGTAGATTTTACAGGTGAGTCACTTTTGAATATGTTGTTGTTTGATAATTCAGCAAGCTTCTTGCCATAAATCTTCTTTGTAGTGGTATTTGGTGAAGAATAGTTGTTGAATATGTTGTTGCATGTTTGTGCTCTTGGAGTCTATATATATGCATTGGAAGAAAAAAAAACAATAAAACTAAAAAAATGAAATAATTTTCTAAAATATAAGGGTTTTAGATAGTTATGGATTTAAGTAAACTTGCATTAGTTTTTGTTGGAACAGTGTTTCCTTGGTCCATGTCTTTTGATTTCAATTTCATAAATGATTCGGATAGTTTGGAAGAAATTTCAGGAGGACCAAAAATATCATTAGCATTGAGTTCCTTCGACTTTGCATTAGATAATTGTTTTTTAACCTTGATTTTAGATTCTTTGTCAACATTTCCTCTCAGCTCTCGTTGCTTTGTCACCTCTGCCGCAGAAATTGGTTTTTTTGGACAAACACTTTCATCTTCATTGAACGAGATTTGACTTTTTGTACAAGTCGATGATTGCTGAAAAATGAAGACAAAGTTTTTCAGACGACTGGTCACACTGTGAGTCTGTGACGCCATATAACCTAAATGCATTAGGATTAGGGTTAGGACATGAGAGTATATCAAAGTAAGAGGGTTCAGACCTAAAAGGTCCAGGGACCTTAGAAAGACATGTTCGGTCCGGTCGGCCCAACATGCCCAACTGATCGACCACTATTGTATCCTACCCCATGACAGGCAGATAGGAGATGAGAATTATTAGAGAGAGAGAGTAAGAGTAAGAACTAGAGGGAAAGAGAGTGATAGATTGGTGAGAACATGCACGAGCGGACCTGTGTAGGTGAGTGAGAATTAATGTTTGTGTATTGTGCCATTATGGATTAATGACAGAAAATTAAATTGTACCTGATTAAATCGCAAACCTGTTTTGCCATTTGGATTTGAAATGCCACTTTTAGGTTTTGGTGTTTCATTATCATCCTCATTTGCAAAAATACCAATGCCATTGTCTGATCTCAACTTGTAGTCTGAGCAGGGTTTCCTGTGGTTGTTATGAAATGTCAATGCAAAATGACATCATGTTCATGTATTTTAAAATAGGTGTGAACTTCTAGTGAAAACTTCTTATTGATATTTTTTTTGAGTTCCTCAACTTCACCATCCATTTTCATCAAGGATGTGAAAATTTTGGCACATGAGGATACGAAGGACATTGATAATGTGGATTCTGAACTTTGATTTGAGCGATGAACGAGGTGACAATATATCTCATTAAGTGAGCTAACAAAGAACATTAATAAAAGAGGTTCACTAGAAGTTTATTCTTAAAAAAAATAAGATGTAGTTTTTTGTACAAGTTTCTCAATAGAAAACATATCTTACCGTTTAAGCACACTTTTTGTCTCGACCTCAATCATCTGACCACCAAAAACAACTTCACTGACACCTCCTGTCTTCTACAACCAATAAGAACAATTTTCACGATCAATTTTAATCTTAAAATAAAAAATCGAAATACCACTAAAGTACATATCTAATTTCGAAAGAAAAAAACTAGCAAACCTTGTTTGCTCTGGCTTGATAAGGTCCTCCTCTCCTGCTGCAATCGCCTGGAGGAGGTTCAGATGGTGGCTTCTCCGTCCATACTAGCAGATCAGCCGTTGACGTGTGAGAATTCCTCACAGGGGTATTCCTCTCCATCTCTTTACCTCTCTATTTTTCTGAATTCTGAGCACTTAATAATTATTAATAAAATTATTATAACTATTTTATTTATTTTTGACATATTATGATTGGGACTTGGGAGCACGTCGTTTATGTTAAAGTTAAACCCACATAATAAAAAAAATGTAAATTTCAGAAGTAAATAAAGTAAGTTTCTCTACAGGCCAGATAAAAAAAATTACTACCCTTAATCACCCTTTAGGCTGTCAAACGAGCCGAACCGAACTTTTGTTTATAGAGTCAGGCTCGGGCTCGGCTCACTCGGGGTCGGCTCGTTAAGAAGTTATCCAGACTCGGGCTCGGCACGTTAAGAAGTTATCCAGGCTCAGACTCGGCTCGTTAAAGAGTTATCTAGGCTCAGGCTCGTTAAAGAGTTATCCAGGCTCGGGCTCGGGCTCAACTCGTTAAGGAGTTATCCAGACTCGGACTTGGCTCGTTAAGGAGTTATCCAGGTTCGGGCTCGGACTCGGCTCGTTTTAAGAATTGTCAGGCTCGGACTCGAACTTAACCTGTAGGTTAAAATTGATAATTTGGAGACACGAAGAATCGAACCCCCGTGACCTCTCGCATGCTAAGCAAACCTTTAACCATCTGTGCTATCGAACTCATCAAGCGAGTTAACGAGCCGAGCTTTACTTGACACCCTACCCACACTTCTACATCATATGTTAAGAGAAATGTTGTATTTTATACCTTATTCAAAATATCTTATACGAATGTTATTTATTTATTTAAGTTTTAAGCTATTTAAAATTAAATAATTTTATAAAATCATAATTGAGGGATTTTGGACGGTTACACGGGTAATCGACATTCACTCCCGCCCGATTAGGGTCACAGCTCACGACACAAGATGGCGACAAGAGTAAAATATGAAATCGCACTCCATAAGCACCAGGACAGAGAGAAGAGAATAGACTATCGAAGAGGTGGTGAAATAGAATTTCTCGATTTCTTCCCCTTCAGGCCCTCACCTTCTGCCGCCGCAGCAGATACCTTCTATCTCTTTTTATCATTTATCATTTATATGAACCAGTGACAGTACCAGAAGAATGCTGCTGCATCTTTGTTGTTTTTAGTGTTGATTTGGTTTTTGATCGGGTGATAATTTTTGGTGGCGATGAAAGGGCTATTCAAGAAGATGAAGAATCTGGACGTGTATCCAAAGATAAATGAGGATTTCTACAAGAGAACACTCACTGGTGGAATTATCACCATCGTTTCCTCTGTCGCCATGTTCCTTCTTTTTGTCTCCGAACTTAGTGCGTCGTTGCTTTTTTCCCTTTTGTTTTTTTTATGGGAATGCCAAATATAGAAAATGTACTGTGGAAGCTGAAATGCAAATGAGATCTGTTTTGCAGAAATTGAAATTTAAACATACCCATGTAGTTAAAGACTGTATTCTGGGATAGGATTAATAGATAGAGCATCAAACAATAAAATCCTATTTTTTATCAACATGCACTGTGAATATGTGATACCATTTTTTGGAGTCTCTCCTCCTCTTCTGTGTACTTTTACTTTTCTAATTCTGTTTTTCGTGATACTTGTCCACATAAATTATGGGTAGATTTTTCAACTAATCACTACTCTTCCTTGGTAGATAAATCGGTTAAAATACTCAATTTGTTTAATGATTAGTAAAATAAGATATGGCCCATAATCTTAATTCTTAAACTTCTGCACATTTAATGGATCTAGTAATATAGATTAAGTCACCAAACTATCTTGTATTCACCTGAGTTATCAACTTGTTTCATTTTTGATTGCAGGATTGTTTCTTCATCCTATTACTGAAACCAAACTTGTGGTGGATACCTCTAGAGGAGAGACTTTTCGCATCTATGTAATTACTTGATTTTTCAAATAACCTTATTATTGTTTTTTTGGCTTCATTTTCTTATATATTTTAATACAGAAGGGCTGCAGAAAAATTGTCAATTAGCAGTATCTTCAAGACTTCAACAATTATTTTCCGTCTTCCATCTTTTACTAGTTTTGAAGCCTTGAACACCAAAGAATTAAAAGAACCTCCGTGTCTTTTTGGCCGAAATGATAATTCTTCATTGGCTTTTCAAAATCCCTTTCTTCTTCTTCAAACACTAAATTTATGATCAAAGTCTTCAATTTGTATTGTAATTTGATTATATTTGCATTTTGAAGCATGCCATTTTTTCATTGTTTTCCGTTTTTCATTTTTACTGAAACAAAAGTATTTTTTTTGTTTCTGTTAATTGCTTGTTTCTCGTCTAGCTTTTTTTATTTAAAATATGAAAGTGCAGTTTTTATGTCAATTTCTTAATTCCCAACTCTATTGTGTTCAATAATGAGCATCAATCCATAGTTTTTTAAGTTCTGTGTTTATTCTCATCATGCTTGTTTTAATATTTTCTTAAACTTCAGTTGGACATCACTTTCCCAGCCTTACCTTGTTCAATGATGAGCGTTGACGCCATGGATATTAGTGGACAGCAACATCTTGATATTGTAAGTATTGCAAATGCATTTGATAATTGATATATTTGTTCACTTTTATTTATCAACATTTACCTCTACAAATTTTTATTTTTATTTTACCGACAATATATATTGTTTTTCTTTAATACACAGAAACATGATATAATCAAGAAAAGGATAGATGTCCATGGAAATGTAATCGAAACAAGACAGGATGGAATGGGTTCTCCAATGGTTTGTACTTTTTCCATTTAAATTTTCTTTTTTTATTACACTTTAATCAATAGAAAGAGTGTGTTAGGCAAACTACTGGGAATTATTGTCTGCTACTGTTTTGCCATGCTGCAAATTATATCTGTACATATTTATGTTTTGGATTCTCCTTCCTTTTGGTCCTGGAAAGTATTTGTAGATCCCTCATCATGATTATATTTCTAACAGATTGAAAAACCATTACAAAGTCATGGTGGGAGGCTTCAACATAATGAAACATATTGTGGTTCATGCTATGGTGCAGAAACAGTATTTCTCTTCTTCATCTTTGATTGTTGTTTTTCTATTACGGAATAGATTTTCTTTACACTTTTAATGTTTTATTAATATCCATGACTTTATAACATGCATATTTGAGGTTTACTAATCTGTTTTTATTCTTCACCTGTAGTCCTCTGACGATTGTTGCAATTCATGTGATGAAATTCGTGAGGCATATGGGAGGAAAGGGTGGGGAATACCAGACCCTGATCTTTTTGACCAGGTTTCTCTCAAAAAACCCTTAATGTTTTAGTTTTTTTTTGAGAAATTCAATATTTCATTTCTGAAAAAGAGTGATGGTGGCTAGTGCCCAATTAAAATGTAAGGAAATGTAAAACATGCATAAATGAAAACATAAAATGAGAATATAAAAACATGTAAAAACATTGTCTCTCTCTTATATAGCTTTGTCCCCAGCTATGTAGCCATAGACTGATACCTCAAGTGGTTGGACTCCCATAGCGACATGGCTTCCATTTCAATCTGGTGAAGATTGATTTTTCTGTAGGGTGTAGCACCATATGCAGTACTTACAAGTTACATCCCT
Organism: Zostera marina; assembly: GCA_001185155.1. Lineage (NCBI taxonomy): Eukaryota > Viridiplantae > Streptophyta > Magnoliopsida > Alismatales > Zosteraceae > Zostera > Zostera marina. Next base: position 1,885,466 of record LFYR01000981.1, on the reverse strand, counting down.
TAGTATTTAATTGCCAATTATCTATGGTGCCATTTTGCCCAGTAAATATTTTAATCAGTAATTTGGTAATTAGTTTTCATATTTGACCCATAGATTCAAATGCAAGATATATTATTAAATGCTCTTTTTTAAGTGAATTAATTTCGTACTTTTTAGTTTTTAAAGCAGCGAGGTGGCTGTAAGCCTAAAAATTTCAACGTTCAGACATAGATTTCTTGACTGTTAATTACTTTAAGAACTTTGATTAGTTCTAAATTTGACTATGTAATGCCAATGCAGGTAGCCAGGTATAAATGGTAATGGTATAATTCATAAATATCCATCATGACATATAATACATGCTATTTAGCGAATTGTTGCATTGAATTATCAGAGTGTATGATCTGTGATCTGCAGACTAATATAAAAAAGTTCATACTTATAGGCATGGTTACCATTTACTTGCACCGAACATCAGTTTGCAAAATTATCAATATCCAAATATTGTTTTTGATTTTCTATTTCACATGTCCATGAATCCATGGTATTTATATTGCACAGTGCAAAAGGGAGGGTTTCCTTCAGAGGATTAAAGATGAAGAAGGTGAAGGATGCAGCATTTATGGTTTTCTAGAAGTGAATAAAGTTGGCGGAAATTTTCACTTTGCTCCTGGGAAGAGTTTTCAACAGTCAAACATGCATGTGCATGATGTGTTGGCATTTCACAAAGACAGTTTCAATGTAAGATCTAGATGACCAGAAATGATTCTTTTTATTTCAAAAGGATAGAAATCCCACTTTTGTGTGATTTGTTTTTTGTTAAGTAGAAAAATCACATGTTTTTATATTTATCTTAAGTGATATAACTTGATTTTAACTTTTTATTTGTTCCAGATGAGTCACACTATCCATAAGTTAGCTTTTGGTGAATATTTTCCCAGTGTTGTTAATCCTCTTGATGGGTATTCTTTAATCTTCCTCTCTTTTGTTCAAATTATACACCCTAATATAATGTCATTTATTATTTTCCAAATTCCAATACCTTAATAAAACCTCATATTCTTATATTTTCGTAAATTATAATAATGTAAATGTAACTAACATGAATGAATTTCAGTGCAAATTGGGTACAATCTACACCACAAGGGATGTATCAATACTTCATCAAGGTTTCATATGATATGCTGATCTATTACTGGATTCCCTTTTGTTCCTTTTCCAAATCTAAAATGATAAATCTATTCATCTCACATTCTAAAATGACCTTATTGTGTTATTTCTAGATGGTCCCTACAGTTTACTCCAATATCGATGGTCATACAGTTTATACGAATCAGGTTCAATTGCACGTTTACAAATCAAAGTGATCTTATTGTATTTCCCCTTGTGATTAAAACTTCAAATCTCCAAGTATTTTTTCTCTTGCAGTTCTCTGTAACAGAACATCTAAAGGCTGATAATTCTGGTCGTTTCCAGTTTCTTCCTGGAGTGTTTTTCTACTATGATCTTTCTCCAATCAAGGTAAGAAATACTCAAACACCAGTATGAGAGCTTTGTCAATGTCTTGAGCCTATTGTTTAGACTTTAGGTTTAAATATCACGGTGACGTTTGTCACTGCCATGAGTTTTGTTTATTGATAGTTTCCTGAGTTGTGACAAACTGAAAAATATACGTTCCATACTTTTGTTTTTAACTTATTAATATATGGTTCCCCCTCTGTTTACAGTACATCAATTCTACACTCCTAATCACGTGTTCATTTCTTTTCTTAATGTCATACATTTCAGGTGACTTCTACAGAGCTATATGTGCCGTTTTTACACTTTTTGACAAATGTCTGTGCTATAATTGGAGGTATCGATTTCTTACATATGATTAATAATAATATCAGACCATTTTTTCTCTTTTACAACACAGGTAAAATATCGTTTTGTTAATTTATACAATATGTGGGTTTGTGGTGTGGTGGACTGGTGGGGGGTGGGGTGGTGGTGTATACCGTATATTTATCTTATTTTTTTTATGTGTTTTTAAGAGTTAAGATGTTTCATTTTCTTTGCTTCTAACAGGCATCTTTACCGTTTCTGGCCTACTTGATTCTTTTATATATCATAGCCAAAGAATAATAAAAAAGAAGATCGAACTTGGAAAACTCAATTGACCGTAAAATTCAAGAACGATATTTGGTTTTCATTAGTATGGTACGTTTCATACAGATTTCGTGATTCTGTTTAACCTTCATTTTTGTTCTTAGTCATCAATTCAATCTTTAGCCCCTGGTAGATTATCTTTAACTAATATTAGAAAGGAAGAACTTTTGTTTACTGTTAGCCTGATTTATGGGTTTGGCTAGCTTGTATATAGTTATACACTGAGAGTGAGAATTGATACATTTTAAATTTTATTCTGAAGAGTGACTGAACCATCATGGACCCATGGTATGGTGACTTTGATTTCTCAGGTTTGTCTTCATTTATATCAGGGCAATACTCACAATTTCATTTATAGCTAACATCAACTCATTAAGTATGCAATGTTTGTTTTTTGATGCAATGCCTTTTTTTGATGTATGAAAATAATGCAATGTCTTATTCTATATTTCTATGTATGGGATCCGTGACTAGTTACTGGTGATGACTGGGTATGGTAGATGGAAAATAGAGATTTATGTCCTACAAAGAAGAGACCAGTCAGTGAGTGAGAGTCAGAATACAAGGAAAAAAGAAAGGTGATGCAATCCACTCACTGTATATCTTCTTCTTCTTCTTCCACCTGTCTCACTTTTTTGATGTCATTGTAACATTTGAAATCAAAGGATTAGCTATTTATTTAAATGATATCATGTGATTCAGCTTTCAGTCTCATTAGATTAGATGAATTTTGGTATATCACCTAACCTTTGTGTTCAATAAAAAAGAAAAGAATAGACCAGTCAGAATACAAGGAAAAAGAAGAAAGGATAATACGTAGTACGTACACCACCTTTTCTAACTTGTCTTTTGCTGTCATTAGAAATTTGAAACAGCCATATTTTGGTATCAAATTAGAGAACTTTCACAATATTGGTTTTTTTTTTTTTGAGTTAACACAATATTGGTTAATTCCAACGAAATTGTGGGTTAACTCATATACTGATATACCTCATCTTCTAAGTTCCAATGTCCAAGCAAAAACATGTTCGATAAAAAGATAAAGATTCAGAACTCTACTATTACAGCATTTTCTGACTTGTGCTGTCCTTCCCCACTGTCACACGCAATATCCCTTACACACAACATATATCCCATTCCCTATATTAATCAATCTCCTTATCTTCATTACTTCAACTAGCAGCAGCAGAAGCAGCTGCATTGCCACAGTTTTTATCGGTATGGACTACATCTCTGGTTTGCTGAGAAGCGATGGTGAAGAGAGAAGCAGGAAGAAGAGGAATCAGATACAGACAGTGGAGTTAAAGGTCAGAGTGGACTGTGATGAGTGTGAGCTCAAAATGAAGAAGCTTCTTTACTCCCTCAAAGGTATAAACAACTAACTGAAACAAGTCCTAATACATATATTCTGTGTTCTTCTTAATCTAATCTAATCTAATTAATTTTACAGGTGTTCGATTAGTGGAGGTGAACAGGAAACAGCACAAGGTGACAGTGAGGGGATACATAGAACCCTTGAAGGTTCTTAAAAAGGTTAAATCAAGAGGTAATCAAGTCGAAATATGGCCTTATGTTGTTCCTTTCATCACGAAAACCGCAACTTATGAGAAGAAACCACCACTTGGGTATGCCAGAAACGTCGAATTCATGCCACCACCAACTACCACCGAGTCCACCAAACTACCTCCGGAGGAGGGGGAGGGGGAGACGGAGCAACAGATTTTCACGACCATGTTTAGCGATGACAACCCAAATGCCTGCTCCATCATGTGAATATCTGTTTCTCGATTTGATCATGTGTTAGAAGCTTCAGTTTTTTTTACATAAATTACACCACTTTGGTACTTGGGTCTCACCGTCTCATCACTCTCAGTCAGGATTCAGGTGTATTCAATTTAATTTTAAAAAAAGCCACGTTTTTGGAAAAATAAATGGATCCAAACTCGGATCCGTAACAGGATCCGTTTATTTATCTGTTTTGAGTTTCGACTGACGACGTCATCTACGCTACTGTTGTCTGTAATTCTGTATAGTTAATGGACTGCACGTTTTACCTTTTTTCTATTAAGTCCCTGAACTCGTAAAGAAATCGAACGACCAAACCCACTTTATCTTCGTCGACGTCGACTACGGTGGCTGTTGCGGCGGTGAGAAACGACTGAGGTGTACGGAAAATGGAGATCCAACCGATATCCACTGCGGAGGAAACCCCTAATTCTAAGGCATCTTCTATCGCTTCTTCGCAAAACTCACACGCAAATAACCACCACCAAGCAGATCCAAACTCGATGCAATCGTGGTGGGTTTCGATCTCCATGGCTCGTTCCAGAATCGAATCACTTGCGTCGATTCTGTTTTCTAACAGTTTTACTTCCAATTCCGCATCTATATCCTCCCTAGCTGATTCTGACCGGCCTTCCCGAGCCCTTCTTGACTCCCCCGAGGCATATGATTCTGTTTCTTCTTTTCTCTCCCGCCCAATATCCGGCTCCGGTGATGATCCCTTGTGTCAGTGGCTCTACGAGACCTATCAGTCGCCTGATCCTGACCTCCGCCTTGTCGTTATCTCCTTTCTTCCCATCCTTTCCGGTCTCTACCTCTCCCGTGTGATCTCCGGCGATGATTCGCTTTCGGGGTTCGAGGCGGTTATTTTGTCTATTTACGCTGCGGAGGCCAAAGCGCGTGATGGGAAGCCAGTGACTATCGCAACCCCTGATATGTCGCAGCCGTCACTCTACCATACGCCAAGACAGAACGTCGTTAATGTTGGTTCTCGGCAGCACCGACAGCAGCAGAATGTGACGACGCCTACTAGAGAGCAGTTGGTGAGTTTTGTCTCTCCTCCGCTCGAGCCGCAGTCTGCAGTGAAATCTACCAAGAGGGCATGCATAGTCGGAGTTGCTCTCGACTGTTATCACACGAAGATTTCACTCATGCCAAGCAGGTCAAAAGTGGATTTTTGCGAATTTGCCGCTGCATGGGCGGGGCAGGATTGCTCTTGTAGGTACGATCTTGATCAAGATTCAGTTTTAAACGCATGTTCTTCGACGGGCTCGGATGGCAGAGCTGTTTTAGAGAATGGGGAGATGGTTGTTAATAATGAGGAGGATATGGGAAAATTATCAATTGTGGAGAGTTCTCCTCCTATAAGCCATGGATCGAATGTTGGTAACGGGGGCGAGCAAGTGAGCAGCAGTGGCTCGGTCTCGAGGCAGGGGACAAGGATTCCACTTCCTTGGGAGCTTCTACAGCCAATGCTTAAGATTTTAGGGCATTGTCTTTTGGGTCCGTTGAATAGTCAGGACTTAAGAGATGCAGCTTCAGTTTCGATACGATCAATCTATGCACGGGCCTCACACGATCTTATGCCTCAAGCGATTTTGGCTTCACGGAGTTTGATCCAGCTCGATAACAGCACAAGGACTTCTGGGAAAGATGCATCGGTGATGTCAATTTCAAATTCAAATCCAAATACACCAAACAAACCAAGGAAGCCGGAGGTTTTTCTGGTTTCTAAATGACCGGTCAGTAGAATTTCATAGAAGAATCTATTCGTAGTTTCAATCTTGCTCATGAATGATGTGTTTTTATCGAAAGATCGAAATATCATTCTTCCTACGAGAAATATCTACTTATCTACTCGTGTTGTTTATGCCTAGCTTCCAAATAAACTTGTTTTTACTAGCATAGTCGCATAGATTGAATTCAGTAGTCTGTGAGTGTCTTTGTTTCCCAAACTAGTTTTTTTTAATGTATCTGTATCATTAGTTTCAGTTGCAATCAAATTATATTATCTTATTCATGATTTTACAATTACAAATTTCTTTGCGATTTGTGAATGTATGAGAGATGTTAGATTTGAATACTTGATATATTTACGTTGTTGGGTTGGATAGCCTGGACAATTGGATCCATTTATTTTCACTCCTTTGGTTCTTGGGTTCAAAATTTGAAATGCAAGTTAAATTAAAATGACAAAGCATTTGATGATTTTACGATCATGAGCATTATTCCCAGCTTCTGGAAAAAGGGCATTTGTTGGTGGTGGCAGCAGGGAAGAATATGTAGTCTGTCGTCTGTGATGTTGGATCTCCTGCTGTTTAATTAAGATCCCTTGAGGATTTGGTTGGATTGTGTGGAAGCACATGAAATGATGTTGACCCTTCCTTCTAGGATGGGTGGGTGAGTGTTCTAACATCTAAGTTCTAATTTGGAGTAGTGAAGTCATAGTTTTGAAATCGGTGGTGTGAAACCTTGAACAAATGAGTTATGATCTGAATCAATAATCTACATTTGTTCAGACTGAATAAGAAACCATGTTACAAGCACGTGAAGTGTCTTGAATCAGTTGATATAAGGTAATATGGCATGGATAATTATTATTTATTAATGATGTTCGCATTTATTTATTCCCTGTGTTTTTTTTAACTGTTCACATTTAACAGATTTGAATTTGGTAGGATTCAGTAATATTTATTCATCGGCCTCCAGCCATCACTTTTCTTTGAATGCAAAGTTGACCCAAGTGATCTTTGAGGGTCACTGCATTTTGGCTTGTGTGCAGTGAGCAAAGCAAACTAGTCTTTGTCTACATCTATAATTCTGCATCATAAATGAATAAATATGATAATACAAATTACAAAACGTCAAAAAGGAGTTTTTTTTTAAATGGGTTTTGAAGTCTTGACTCGCTTGAGATTTCATGTTATTATAATTTACAAAGGGACTTTTGCTGGGTGCTTAGTGTTTACACAAACTTGGAATTTTTTCCAAACAGTTGGCTGCAGGTGTTTGCATATTATAAATACTAATAATTTCATACTTGCAACCATGAACCATCATCGTCTAGAAGACTGAGAGTAGTGTGTGTGTGTGTAACTGTATATATTGTAGACTGGAAAAGGCTCAAAATAGACAGAGACTAGATCAGAATAACGGATTTAGATATCTACATGACTACACTGTTCATCTTTAAAGTTGTAAAACTTTAAACACAGCTGTGGGCTGTGGTTGATAGAGAACACAGTAGAGACCAGCATTTAACCCCAATCCCAATCTAGAACCTCCTAGATCCTCTCAACACACCAGTGGAGCAGTGAAAATATTTACCCTGAAAAAGGCTTTGGCTTTTTTCTACTGCAACTCCTCCATACGGTAATTAATGTCATTACTGTGCAGAACGACGTTTGGTAGGAGTTTGGAGGTGTGTAAATGTGCATGCAGTTGTAGTATACTGCAAGCAGAAGAGGTAAATGGAAAGAAAAGTAACTTGTACTTACCATCACTATAAACACAATATTTTTTCCACTACCCACATAAAACAAGAGTAAATAGCTTTCACTGCTATTTATGGAGAAGTGAGTACAAGCTACTATCACAAGATTCATGAGGATCCATCATCTAAATTGTTTTTTTTTACAGAACAGTGGTTGCATACTTGTATGGGTTATCTTGATGTTTTACCGCACCTTCAAGTTAAAAACATTAAGAAATTAATTGACAAGCAATGTCTCCTCTGTATATTTTTTTTATATTGGAGGTGTACTGTTGTTTTGTGGAGGGTGGTCAGAGATGGTTGATTTAATGCACCGTAATGAGATCAAATATTATACGTTGACTTTGTTGCTGTTTGTTGTTGTTTTCCGTCTATAAATTGGGTATCTTGTCTGAAATCTGAATTGAACCCAAGTGAGAAGTTGAGCTGTGTTGATGGAGATGGAGAGGATGATGAGCAGAGACACAACTCCTGACAGAGCTCGAGTTTACATGGCACCAAAGATGAAGAAGCTGAAGAAGCTTCAAGTTATTTACTACTTGTCAAGAAATGGGCAGCTTGAGCATCCACACTTCATGGAGATGTCTCATCTCTCCAACCAGCCTTTACGTTTGAAAGGTCTGTCATGTGGTCTTGGTGCTCGTTTTCTTTCTTTTCTTTTTCTTTTTCTTCTGATTTTGTGTTGTTTGTCAGATGTAATGGACAGGATGAGTGCACTGCGAGGAAGAGCTATGTCATCTCTGTATTCATGGTCTTGCAAGAGGTATGCTTTTTTATTTTATTTTATTTTATTTTTGCTAGAGACTAGAGAGCGGGATTGTGATTTGTGTGTGATTGATGATTGGAAAAATACGAAGAACATACAAGAACGGGTATGTGTGGAATGATCTTGGAGAGAATGATGTGGTCTATCCGGCCGAAGGTGTGGAGTACATTCTCAAGGGCTCTGAGATTGTGGAATCATGCTCAGGTTTCCCAACACAATCAAGTTCACAATTCATATATAATTACAGGACTCATTATCTTCAATTTCCAATCCAAATTCTAACAATTTCATTCTCTCTCAATGCAGAACACTTCCAGCAGCTGCAACTCACCACAGCAAGAGCAAGACCAACGGTGCCAAAGCCAGCTCCACCGCCATCTGCTAAAAACCAAAACCATCATCGCTTCCATCCAGAGGCAGAAGAGGTGGAAGAAGACGACGACGACGATGATGAAATGGGTCTAGAAATGGAAGAAGAAGAAGAAGAAGTAGAAGAAGCTGATATAGTAGTAGACACGGCTCAATCTCGGTGTTCTCGTGGTGTGTCAACCGACCACCAAGAGGAACAGCAACAGTCTGAGCTAAATTGTGTCGGAGAAGTCATTGGTGCTTCCTCAAATTCCTCCTCTTCTTCAGAGAATACGAGTGGCAACCTTACCACCATCCCCAAAAACAACAACAACAGTAACAGTAAGAGCAATAGCAACAATATCAGCTGCAAGTCATCATCCATTTCTGTCAATGAAATGACAAGAACACCATCTGTTCTTCTCCAACTGATTGCATGTGGTGCATTGCCTGCGAAAATGAAAACGGGACTGAAGTCACCTCTGTCCTCTTCATCTTTAGGCAACAACAGTAGCGGCAGCTCCAGCATCGGGAGCAGTGGGAGAAAGAGTTTGTACAAGGGAGTGCTGTCACGGCTTGCTACTAACCATGCAACAATGGAGGGTGACGACTATGATGTGATCAAGTACATGTCGGAGAATCCCCGGTTTGGTAATCTTCAGATGGAGGACAAGGAATATTTCAGTGGTAGCATCGTGGAGACCATGCAGAAAACTGTCAACACTTTGAAGCGATCTTCCTCCTATAATGAGGAACGGTAAGTAGTTATGTTAATATTAAGTTTTTTCTTTTCAGTAATGTCATGATTCATGTGTGTTGATGTTTGCAGGAGCGGTAGGCGTGAGATTGGGGATGAAGAAGAGGAGAAGAAGATCAAAGAGAAAAGTTTGAAGGGAAGGTGCATTCCTGGAAGGAAGAAAACTGCTGCTGCTGCTTCTTCCAAGTCACAGCAGTAGCAGCAGTACACAAGTAGAGTAGCAGTCTAAGAAATTATAATGACATGGTGATGATGATTATGACGAATAATTATTATACTGGTTTCATTCACCTGACATAATCTTAATGCGATCCATTGGATCGAATCTCTGTGGCCTGTGGGTTTTATTTATTGAGATGTGTGTTTGTTTGTTGGAAACTGCTGGGTCAACTGCAGGGACGACAGATGCTGTTCTTCTGCAGCTGTAGTAATTAGTAAGCAATCTTTATTTATGTCTCTGGAAAAACTGAAACGAAACAATTGGTTCTGATTTATTATTTTAATTCTTTCTTTCTTCATTTTATTTTTTAATTTGGGGTTTTGCCGTTTTGGTTTGATTAAATAAAATTGATAGAGAGATTAAGAGATCTGAAAAAAGATTGGGCAGGGCTTTGGGATGCTACAAATTTGGTCATCTGGCGACTGGCTGGGAAAAGAACAAAGAAAAGATATTTTTGTTTTTGTTGTTGTGAATGCTATGTACTGATTGATCAGATGTTTGAACAAATGATTCAAATACGATACGACAAATGCAATCAGCAATTTAGCAGGCGCCAGGCAATTGTAATTTTTTATTATACATAAATACAAAATATTTTCAAAACATATTTTGTTCTATAGAAACTTGCAGGTTAAATGGGAGGTAATGGTGGTATGATTTCATGTAATTGCATATATATTATATAAGAACCATATTATCTAAAGATTTTATGAAAGATGAGATTCATACCATCATATGAATGGATTTCACAAAATTAATAGGAAGCATGTAACATATAAATTCCTAGCTATATTTTGGTAAGAAGCATATTTCTTGAAATTTCATAACTTAGAAATATCAAACAATGCAATAATGCATACGGATATCATAATAAAGCATCCATTCAACGCGGTAAATAGTGTAATGGAAAAGAATCAATAAATTTTTTGTTCATTTTTTTTTAAAATTTTATTTGTATTTTTATTCTCTATTGTGTAATTTGAACATTGTCATTTTTTTAATAAAATTTAATTGTTTTCAAACAAGATTATAGGTAAATTGTAATAAATTTAAAGTAGGTAATATTATCTAATAAAGGTTCAAACTCGTGACTTTAATGTATGTTTTTAACTCAATTGATTTAACTAACCCATGTCTGGTTATCCATGTCTATACCAAAGAAAAATAACATATTACTTTGAAACAGGTAAAAAGAAGGGGCAATCTACCGGGAGAAACTAATAGTGATCTACCAAATAATAGTAAAAAAATTTGACAGTACGATACAGAAATAACACACAGAGAGAGAAAATAGCATAGTATTTCTAGTAGTTCAAACTCCAGTCATAAGATTGATACGTCACCTTCAACTGAGCATTATTATTGGCAAGCAGCTCCAGAAGTTCCCCTGTTTTTGACGCTTCCAAATAGTTGGCTGCATGCTTTATTACTTCAATCTCATTATTCCCGAAATCCACACTAAACCTGGAAATATCAAACATGTATAATAAATTGTATGATTTTGATGATAATTATCTTGCAAAATATTATGGTACGTACAACACATCTATCTACCAGTCTTACCATTTGAGAATTTTACTAACCACCACCACCTTGGCCTCAGTATCAACGAAAATTCCCCCATTTCTCAAAAAGTTACGTGCAGCATCTATCAGTTCTTGATCAATATTTCCAGGAGAGTAACATCGAAGTGCAGGTGCAGATCTAGCGCCACACACCAGTGCAAAGTGAACCAGAGGTTCTGGGTATGGAAGGGACACCTACAATATGGATGTGTAAGAGAAGAAAATCTTTTTCCAGTAAAATAAGATATAACATGAAGAATAAAACCGAATAAAATAAAATTAGATCTTCAAATCCCCCCTTTAGTCCTTACCACCTTACCATGGCACGCTTGTCTTTAGCACCAAAGATTTTTGTCAATGTATAAGGTGGTCTCTGATTTGCACGAAGTATTCCATTATAAATGGCTGAAAGTGAATAAAGCGAACCACTTAAAAAATACTTGAAATCACCAACGAATTTTCTGCGATCTAATGTTCCAACAGGATAACCCCAAGTCAATATGGCATGGATAGTCATCATATTGTACAGATTTATGAAGAAAGAAAGACTATCCTCCCTGGACATTTCATTTAATTTCACTCGATGGAGCTCCTCTACTATTCGAAGGTACCTAATGTATATAAATTAACAGTTGAATGATTAAAACTAGTCAATGTATCAAACAAAATTATATAACAAATTTTAAAATAATACACTTGACAATTTGGCATTCACCTTTTGAACTCTTCACTACAGTTAAGACTTTTGTAATCGACATGTTTTCCATCTTCAGAAACATAAGCTTCAAAAATTGCATATGAAAGAATCCTTAATCTTGATGCAATTTCATTTATAGGCTTTGCTTTAGTTTCAAGTAATCCTTTGGGGATGTTATAGCATTGATTTATAATAACAGGGTCATCCTCCAAAAATCGATACAAGTGGTTGCTATCTTCAAATAAATTTTCACTGCAATGGTTAAACTAATCATGCAAAAGAAATGGCAGATTAAATAAGTGTGTATATACACTAAAATAATAAAAGCTTTACTCAAGGACATGTTGAAAGAAATGGTCATCAACCAACTTCCTTCCAAATTCCACTGCCTACAATGAAAAAAAATGATAATTGATTGTATCAAAAAATTCAAAAACTCCATATGATCTAATGAAATAAGATTAGGAATATATGTTAGCATATATGAAAACAATATGAAGCAAATCATTTACGTTACAGGAAAAAATGCAAGTTACCTCATCTCTTTCCAAATATCGATCCTCTGAAAGAAAATCAACAGCTTCAGACCCAAGAAAACAGTTGCTGAACCTTCGCATCTTATAAAACCTATCCCCAAGCACAATTGCTTTTTTCATTTTCCTAACAATGGTAGCTGATTCATCAACCACCCCACCACCAGAAACATCGTCTTCACCAGACAATGGTGGCAAAGGAGCAGCAGGAGAGGGCTCCTCATTGATTACATAACTGATTTTCTCATCAATCTTGCCAGATTCATTAAGGTCATTCATCTCAGATAAACCTCCAATTAACAGATCATTGAAGTATATGCGAGGTACATCTGAGGAACCTGTAATTTTCTCTAACTCAAGCTTTCTACTTGGGTAAATGTCAACATTAATCTCTATATATTTCAATTTTTTCTGATGCATAAATAACCTCACATCCTTACTCTCCTGGCACTGAAGCTTTGTGTACACTATGATTCTTCCTTTGGTGAGCAGTTCTTCTTTTGGGTGCTCCGAATACACATTGCTTTCCTGGCCTGTGTTGCTCCGCATGTCAAGGTCCCAGGGAATCTTAATAAAGTTAAGAGGATTCCATTTAAAATTATCTTTTGAATCGTCCTTTATGTTAGTTTCACTTATTTCTTCATCTTCGTGTGAGCCCTTATCCACACTGGCATTCATCTCTTCTCCACCAGATATGACTTGCTCGTCCTCATCTTTTTTTCCTGAAAGGCGCCGAATAAGAGTAGAAACAGCCACTGCACTCTTTTCTTTAACTAAGTTTGTTAGGGCCACGGCCTTTTCAGGCCAATCATAAAACTGTCCTTCCTGTTCAGGGTTTACGGAAAGCTTAGATGAATTCTTGGAATCTCCAAGTTTGGGAGTCTCAATTCCATCAATGACTAGACCTGCTTCCTTTTCTTCATGCAAATTTTTCTCCACAGTCTGATTTCCGATAGAATTATCTGATTCTTGCATGGAGACTCTATCATTATTCTGAGGATGCTCCGGTTCAATTTTGTCTGATTTCGTAGAAGGTCGCATTTCATGGGACAAAATAAGTTCATCTTTTATTTGAACATCTGGAGTGCTTCTGAAATGATCTTCTTGGATGGATGAATTATCCCCAATCTCATCTCGAGTTTTCTCCTCTTCCATTGTGCAAGAAAATGAGAAAGAAGTCTGCAAGAAAGATGAGATGATCAATAAGAAAAATGAAAAAACACAGCGAATTCTTGTATGTAAAATACGGTAATACCGAGTTTATTCCATAAAAAAGTAGGCAATCGAATAGAATTGCATACGGTAATAAACTCAGAACATCTCTTTTCTCGAAACATTCAATGTTGCGAAAACCTCTCATTATCAAGAATTGCACACTACACTCTACATGACAGAAGCAGAGTTTAAAAAATTTACCTTACCAAAATCGGAACATTAAAGAACGAAAAACAAAATCCCCATTCGGCCGCCATACAACTGGCGAGCTTAGAATCGGGCCGTAGATAGTTAATTAAATAAATAAAAATCGAAAAAACAAGAAAAAAGCAAACAAAAACCGGAAAAAAGATCCTCCATCGATCGATGAAGGAATAATCGTTCTGAACTCGGTGTGGTGTTTCCTGGATCAAGTTTGAGCTCCGTCAGGAATACCTGTGTGTATGAAAACAGACAGAGGATCTACCGAACTCCAGACACCTTGATCCAAAATCCGCTGAGGAGTAGCTGATGAGATCGGAGAAGATGAGTCAGGCAATCTATGAGGTGAAAACGACGGCAATATGGTCGCGCGCGCCAAATAGTTGACCATGGAGTTATTTTTTTATTAAAACAATATATTTTTTTATTAATTAATGTGAATAAACTAATTATTTTCTTAATCCTACTTAACTATCGTACTGTCTCGTTTACTCGTTTGTGAGTTGTGGCGTTTAATGTAAATAAAAGAAGTAAATAGTTACAAATTTCAAAATATATGAACCTGACGTGAATCGAACACGCAACCTTCTGATCTGGAGTCAGACGCGCTACCATTGCGCCACAGATCCATGTTGTATATATTAATATTTATATTAATAAAATAGATAATAAATCACTAAATAAAATACTAAATAATTGGTCTAAATTTTTTAATAAAAAACAGAGCAGAATTTATTTAGCCAATCTATTTGAATAATATAATGTATTCTTTTTTATTTAAAACGAAAAGAAAATTAGTTAGCGGGAAGAAGGTTGACGTCGAATTCAAGCTGACCGGCGATTTCTTCCAGCTGTTTCTTAATACTCATATCGATAAACTTCGATCCATCGTTCCCGAATCTGATCGTAAACCCAGCCACGAGCTTCGGATCGATCGCGGTCTTGATCCTCACGTTCTTCGCCTTAGTCAGTTTCTGCACCGTCTTTGCGATCTGCCCTAGATGCTTCGTGTCCAATTCCACCACCGACGTTACCACTGCCACTTCCGTACCAGTCATTTTGCTAACCAGCTCCTCAAAGTCATTCGCCATATCCATTACCAAATCCGCCCTCTTCATATCCACCACGATCTTCAAGAAATTGGTGGTGTGAGGTTGGAACTTGGACGATTCCGCAATCTCCGCCAGCAGACTCTGCTTTTTCTCTATCGGGATTGTAGGATTCGTAAGGTAATTCACTAAGGATTCGTCTGAGAAAATCTTCGAGATCTTCTCCATGTCGGCGGATGTCGCTTCCATCATCCCATTCGATTTCGCCACTTCAAGTAGAGCTGAGGCGTAGCTTCCGGAGGTGGTGTTCATCATTGTGACTCCTCTTCCCACTCCACCCGCAGAGCTTCGGCGGAGGTGGGCGGACGGGCGCCGGAGGAGATGGAGAGTTGGGAATGGTGCGGAGATGGAAGATGTGGAACGGAGCGAGAGGGATCGGACGATCGAGGATGAGTGTGTGGTTGTTGACTGAGGACTTGTGACCCGAAGAGCCGTCGCCGCCACCGTCGACTGCTGTAAAGCTGCCATTTTCTTTATTCCCTTCAGATGTGCAATCGAAAAGATGAGGATTTAGGGGTTGTGAAAACGCTAAACAACTTATCCCATCAGATATGCAATCGTGGCCTTTAAATGATATTTCCCAATAGAAAATCGACAAGTGGATTTCTACTTATCTTCTTCTATCAGTAGAAATTTACTCTGAAGTCTGAATACGAAGTGACCAAATCGGTACCTACGAAATAAGAGTAAGTCAATAACTATATTCACTATTCAACAAGATTTCTAATTTGTACTACAAAAAGTCAATAACAAAAGTATAATAATTAATAAATTACATCGAAATACGGTTAAAGTATGCCCCCTCGCTTGCCTCTATTTGGAGATGACGAAGGAATGAGACCTAGTAGTTATTACGTCCGACTGTGAATCAATCAAAGCACAGCTCAAATTAAATCTCAAATATACATCGGTTGGTCCAGTGCCATGTTAATAATAGTGGATGAAAGTTTAGTTTAGTTTAGTTTGTTTTGTGAAGGAATGGACTTGGGGCTTATGGATGGATTATTCATTCAGAGAAGGCCTCTTCGACGCTTGTAATCGCTAACGGTCAGAGTCAGGGCATGCCTCCTTCCATCATCCTCTGGAACTCTATACCCAAAAGTGGATTCGATCTTCTGCTTCCTTGCCATGTATCCTGAGTGCACTCCCTCAGCTCCTCCTAGTTTCTGCAGACCAGAAAGTGAGATTGGCAGTTCGAAATCGTGCAGGATGTTAGATACCGTTCCTTTGTCCACAGGCGCATTTGTATCAACTAGCTTCCCTGCACCGGCTGCTGCCTGTAAAGCCGCCTCAGTTTTCTGCATTGGTACGGTTACGTTCCCATTCTCATTTCCAATTGCTACGTCTCCCTCGCCGATTAATTCCTGGACCCTTGCCGCATTGAAGTAATTTCTTGATCTTGTCCATCTCCTTGAGAAAGGGTCGTAGCCTGCCTCACCGGCTTTCAAGCTGGTGTTTACTGGTTTGATTTCTGATGCATTTTTGAAATTCTCGGCACGGTTTTTCCTGTTCATCTCTTCCAATTTCATGGCTTTGGAATTGGTTCCCTTAATCTGCCGAGACATGTTGTCCAAGTTATTTAACTTTGTTTGGATACGTTTAATCTCCAATTCATTGCCTCGGCTCTCTGCAACTTCCATCTCCTTTCTCAAAAGGTTCTTCTCAGCTGCAACATTGAGAGGCCTTGATGAAGCCGACTTTTTCTCCTGCAGCATTTGCTTCACAGTAGCAGCTGAGTAGACAAATTTATTTATCTTTTGAATGTCATGTACTTTCTCAACCACATCCTCCTTTGCAATCATCCATCCACCAGTGCGCTCCAACTCTTTCTCTAAAGCCTTGAATTCCTCTAAAAGAGGACGACCATCTGAGATCATTGCCATCTGCCACCGTGCTGCAGAAGCATCACTGCCCCATACACAGTTAAGATACTTGTGGGTGATTTTATTTTCCAATGGGTATCGACGGTTAGGATCAGTTGCATCCACATTCTTAACCATACATAATCTGTAGATGCTCTGCCCTGACCTAGTTCTCCCAATACCAACTCGAACAAAACATCCTACAATAAGCTTTTCGAAGAATGGTTCCATGAACCACTTTGCAAGCTTCGATCTGCGAATTGTGATATCTTTAATATCTTCAAACGTCACTTTGTCATTGTCTTCATCACTGTCTATCATATCAGTGTCAGCTGCCGAAACTTTTCCTCGTGCAGGCCTTTTATCTTCACTTTCACTAGAACTACTATCGCTGGAACTTGCGGCCATGGAACGAGTTCTGCGTCTCATTGGAGAAGAATCTTGAGGATTGTTTGTCTCCTTGGATCCTCCTACACCCCCTCCATTGGTCTCCTTGGACCTTCTATCAACAATTGGGTCATGGTATTTCATTCGTTTAGCTCGCAACTCATTCAAGGCATAATCTTTAGCAGCATTCCTATCGGATTTAGCTGATAACCTGCCACTCCTTGACAGAGGAGGGGGTGTTTCTTTCCTAGGTCTTTTATCATTCTTAGATGATGATGATGCCCTTGCTTTTTTCTTCAACCATTTATCATCTCTCTTCATGCTCCTTTCTGTCAATATCATCTCCCTCTGTAGCTCAGACATCTTTGAAAGTTTTTCTCTGTCTGCATCATCCTTGTAAAGATCACTTCCAACAGATACTCCACTATCGGAATCACTGTCAGACATATATTCTTGATGATCTTCTCGACTGGCTCTTGTATCCTTTTCTTTGGAATCAAATCTCTTTTTACGTGGGGTTGCAGATGCCGAGTGCTTTCTCGAAGGGCCATGATTATCCGAATCATCATCTCCAGAGTCACTTCCATTATCAGAATACGAACCATTGTGCCGCCTTCTGTTCTGGGAACGAGACGTATTCTTCCTATTATTGGATCTTCCGGTTCTTCCAGCAGCCTCGAGCAACATATTCTCCAGATCTGCCATGGTGCATCAACAGCCTATACTCGAGAAAATTGCCGATGTCTAAACCTGTTGTAGATATAAAGAAAATACATCATGAAGAATAGAATTTGTGCAAATTGCAATATGAAAAAAGCCAGAAAAAAATATCTCCACAAATACGACAATCAAAGTCGCAATAAACAATTTTCTTGGCCTAATTTATCTTGAATAGATCAAATTGATACATTTATTGAACTACACAAAAGGGGGAAAACAAAAGGATAAACAAACACACGAAATTGAACCATGCGTAAGCAAGTGAAGAGATTAAAACTAGGTGAACCTAACAAAATGTCTGAGAACAGCGGCGGCAACGGTGCCCTCAACGGAATAGCAGTGAATGAGAAGATACGGGTTACTCAAAACCCTAAATAAGATCTTGACGATGAGTATAACATAGATTGGGGATAATTACATTAGTTGAAGGCTGAAGCTAATAATAGCCTAATATAGTAATGTTATATTATGAATCTGTGATATTATTTTACAAGTCCTTATTCTTTTGTGTTTGTGATATTCTTTTCTTGACGATTTGCAAAAATGCAACCTCATAAATTCATAATATCATATGAGTACATGACTCACAACATATGACTATATATATGACTGTATGACATATCTAGACATCGTGTAGTATTCTAAATCTAGTAATTTTGTCAAACACCTTGCATGATTCCCATCACTTGAGTGAAATGACACAAAACCTAGTTTTATTTTAAGAAATGAAAGCATCACATCAAAATAACAGTAACTAGAAAAAAGTAAAGAACACAATATCTGAAAATCTAAGCGACCATGATTTTTTGAGACAAGGTCTAGAAGTACCTAGATACCACAGAATGTTGAGAAAGAACAAATAAAATATTAAGAACAAATAAAATGTTAAGAACAAATATCAATCAATGAAATATACCATTCTCTCTACAAGCTAGTCGAAATTTTTGAAACTCTTTCGACAATTTAGAGGCTAAACCAAATAACATCAAAAGGAGAAGGGGATTAACTTGAGATGGAACTTAGATCTTCAAAGATGGTGGTGATATTGGGCCTCTGATTTACGGGAAGAATGCATTTAAGAGACATCTTAAGTAACTCATCCATGGCCCTTGGAGCTTCCTCCAGGCCGGCGATGTATCTGTCAAAACATTCAAATCCTCTCCCTTCTCGAACATATGTCCTAACCCAATCTGTAAGATCTACTGCTCCAACCTGGCCAGAAATAATATCACCAGCACTTCTTCGGGTTAGTAACTCCATTGTTATTACTCCAAAGGCATATACATCAGCCTTGAATGATGGCAGTGGCTTGGGTGCATTTGAGAGCTCTGGCGCTCGGTACCCAAGTGCACCCAAGTTCAACATCTGCTCAGTTGTGCCACTTAATGTCATAAGATGGTGAAGACCATAGTCTGTAAGGCGAGCTGTGAGTTCTGGGCCCGACAAGAGTATATTTGTCGGTTTAAGATTGCCATGTGGAATGCCTTTATTTTGATGAAGGTAACATAGACAGCGAGCAATGTCAATCGTGATTTTGAGCCTTTGGGGAAACGTCAGTCTTGAATATCTTCTTGGTGTGGACTCTGTACAGTGATGATGAATCAAGAATGTCACAATTTACTTAGGTAGTTAAAAGACTGATTAAATTAAGTATTACCATGTAGATGCAAAGCCAAACTGTCGCCATTAACATAATCAGATATGATCAATCTTTCTTGCTCTCGTGGCCCCCAATAGTATGCCCTAAAAGGGATTATGTTCGGGTGTCGCATTGTTCCAATTTTTTTCATTTCCTTCGCAAACTCCTTCTTACGCTTCACTAAACCAACTCGTAACCACTTAACAGTCAATGCATGTCCATCACCTAAAGTTGCCTTGTACGAAGTACCATGACTACTTCTACCAAGAACTTCTGCCGGAGCTCGAGATAACTCTTCAGCAGTAAATACTAGAGAAGTATCCAGATAAAACAATTCTCCTTTTAAACGATCTGGTGAATATACACTTAAAACAACTGGTTGCTCCTGCAAAGAATTCAATGGAGAACCTGGAGGTGACTTAAATCCACCACTTTTAGGACAACAATTATTGCTAGCCATACCAGTCTTCATTGATTCAACATCAGCCATACCAACATTCCGTTCAAAAAACACTCTTTCATCTGGTTCAGTAACTATCTCTTTCTCGGAGGTTATATTTCTGACATCAGAATTTAACATATGCCCATTCGAGAACTGACTGTTTTGGTGAGGCTGAAGGAAATTAAGGGAAGATACTCCATGCTTCCGCCCTCCACAACTTTGATTCACAAATATAGTTCTTCCACAAGATTCTTTCTTCTTGATTCTATAGAGAGCCATGAATAAACAAAATATAAACAGAGCTCCACCAATAGAACCCAACATAATTACCATCACAGAGTTGAAATGATGACGATGATTTTCACTGCCAGTAATTTCTGAACCCTCACTCTTACCATTTGGCTTTGTTGGGAAGATTAATAGAGGGTTTCCAGGGTGAAAAGAACTATCAAGAAACATCCTTAAGCTGTGAGGGACAATACCCACAAGATCATTGTAGGAGACATTAAATTGTTTCAAATTGGACTGGGCAAAGTCTGGAATTTTTCCACTCAAATGATTTGAAGACAGATCAATAGACTCCAATTTATCCACCTTGCTGATTTCAAAGGGTATATGCCCAGAAAATGAATTCATCTGAAGATAAAGCAATTTGAGCATGCTGAAGAAAGATATATCAGGTGTAATATGACCAGAAAGAGAATTATTGGATAAATCAAGAGATTCCAGGTGGGGATAGTTAGATAGGACTAAAGAATCAACAGATCGAGGGATCTGGATTACAATATGTCCAGTGAAATGGTTTCCAGAAAGGTTCAAATTTGTCAAGTTTGACGATGTGAAAAGGCTCGGTGGAACAAAACCATTAAGCTTATTCAAACTAAGATCAATGGTAGATATTCTTGGATGACTCTGAAATGGAAACCCACCCTCCAAAGAATTATCCCTGATTTTGATTGATAACAAAGAACCAAATTGAGAAGCTACATTCGGCAACCTTCCTGACAATTCATTCGAGCTCAGATCAATAACCTCTAACGATGATCCCCAGTTACGCATTGCCGACAATTTTCCTGATAATTTGTTTCTACTAAAATCCACTTGCATACAACCTCCTATGCTTAAAGGCAATCCACCTGAAAGATCATTTGAAGAAAGATTCAAGACATTCAAAGACGATGAGTTGATACTCCAAACTGAACCTGAAAAAAAGAAGTTAAAATGATTGTGACAAGAAGTGGATGGGATTCACATTTGAATGAATGAAGCAGACAAACACCAAATACCTGTGAATGAGTTTTGGCTAAGATCAAGCTCTTTCAAGGGGATTTGACTGCCAAACAACTTCTCGGGAAGAGATCCAGAGAAATGATTATTTGCAGCTTTAAAAATCTTCATATTTGACCCAAAATCAAGTTTGGAAAGATTACCAATAAGAGCGTTGTTGCTAACATCCAAAATCTCTAAATTTCTAAACATCCCCATTGCGTTCTCTAGGAAAAAACCACCACTAAGTTTGTTGTGGCTAAAATTAATGTATCTCATTGTATCCCCCAAACTTGAAAGATCCTCCGACACCAACGATCTGAGATCACCATAAAAATCATTCTCACTCAAATCAAGATAATCTACATTCCTCATCTCCGACAGCAACGAACTAACATCGCCCCAGATCCTATTCGACCTGACATCAAGCTGTCTGAGCTGCTCCATCTTCCCAATCCCATCAGGGAACGTTCCCTCGAACTTATTAAATGAGAAATTCATATAATTAATACCCAAAAGCTCCATCATCTTCTCAGGAATCTTCCCGTAAAACTGGTTCCGGGAGAGATCCAAGTGACGAAGTGTGGACATCGATCCAAGGGTCGGGACAATCCTTCCAGTGAGATTATTTCCTGAAAGACTCAAACTTTGCAAAGAACTCATCCCGATAAGTGTCGCGAACTTCACCTCACCAGACAATCCGATCTCGTCAAGTGCGATTGAGATCACAGCGCCAGTATCGTCGCATGACACGCCGTACCAGTCGCGAGGAGCATCAGCAGAGCTCGAAGAAGACGTCAACGACCATGACGCTAGAACATTGCTCGAAAAATCCTCTCTGATCCCCTTCCTGAACTCCAGCAGAGCTCTGATGTCGCCATCCCCAGTTTCCCCTTTGGACAAAGATAGTGATGTGAGCAGTAGAAAGCAGAACGGGAGATAGAAATGGAGCTTGGAGTGCATCATTGTACTCCTCCTCCTAGAGCGGTGGTCGGCGTTCTCAGTGGCGGCGGTAGGGGTTGAGACTTCAGATCGGTGCCTTGAAAGAAGAAAAATAAAATCAGAGCTGATGGCGGATCGAAAGACGATCCATAAATTAGAAGAGACCCGCCTCACTACCGTTGGTTGGTTGTTGTCTACTTCACTACTTAAGTTGTCTTAGGGGTATTCTTTATTTATATTGATTAGATTTAGATCCTCTTTTTTCACAACCATTGATCTTGTTTACTTACGCCTTTACGGTGGAGATTCAGTCAACCCAAAGTGACTGAGAGACCGTTGACTGAGAGAGAAATCATGTTTTTTTACTTTCCTATTTATTGTAAATTTGTAATTAAAGATGAGAACGGGTCGACCCGCCCTGAAAAATATAAATAAGTAGATCCAGACCGAAAAAACGACGGAACACGGGTCGACGGGGCCCGGTCTACGATCCGGATCCGTTTTTGCCCATATTTCTGATTGCTATTATTTTATTCGAAGATAATGTAAATATGTAATACAGAAAATCAGAGACTCAGAGACTCAGAGTCACAGTACATCGTAGTTGTTTCTGTTGTCTTTTTGTCATTTAATGTTTGATATTTTGTAATCAAACTTCAACGCCATAAAACTCAATGATTAGGTTATGAACATTCAGTTTGAACTTCGTGTGTATTTCAATTAAATTTTTACTACAAATCGAATATTATTAAATATTTTTAGTATCATCCCTTAAAAAAAATCTAATTTGTATTCATCTAAAAAAAATTATTACTATAAATAATTTTGCAAAAACATATCAAACTATCTAAGCTACATTGAATGTAGTATTACATCAGAATATCAGATTCACAGGGAAAGTCTCTATAAATATTACAATTTACAACTGAGGAAAAATACAAGGAACCAAAGATATACATATAGATATAGAATTGTTCAAGTTATAAACTTAAAATACAGGAAAGATACAAATTAGGTCATAAATTTAAACTAAAAAACAACACAGGATACCTGATTTTCTTCTTCTTTCAAAACAGATGATATGTCTTGCTGTGATTTTACACTAACACAGACAAATACATATATGCACACGGTGTGGAATGTTGATTACTTTGACAAAATATGGGACTGTAGCAAGAACACAATATGTCAATATGGATTATGGAGTTGTGGTGAATTATTTCCTTCTCTGATTGATTGATGTTTTTTTTTATTTGTATTAAGATGGTCGGCCAGTCATCTTGGACCGGATAATTCAACTGCGGGAAGTTGGTAAGTGGAATCTGGAATGAACTCATGGTTGTAATGTTCCGACTCGATTTCTTGTCTCACCACTTCGACTTTCTGCCATTCTTCCCACCTCTCAGCAAGCCCATCGCCTTCCAGCATCCGAACTACCTCTGTCATCTTTGGACGCTCTGTGGGGGAGCCTTGTGTACACAATAGTGCAACTTGGATCAGTTGCTCTACCTCACCATCAATGTAATTGTGCTGTAGATCGGGATCGACTAATTTCTCTAGCCTTTTCTCCTTTAGCAGTCCTTTCACCTTTCAAATGTAAAACAAAAAATCAAGTCAGTGTTGTTTACTCAGGAAAGGATGCAATTATAAGTTCTAACAACAACAAAAAAGAGCTTTAAATCAACTACAATCTTATACAAGAAAAAGAAGTAAAAAACATAGGAAGTAATAGCCATAAAAAAGGGAAATAAATCAAGGATACCCAGTCAAGTAACATGACATCATCATCGTTAGCAAGCCGAGCAAGGTCAAATGCCCGTTGTCCGGTAATAAGTTCCAGAAGCATTATGCCATATCCAAAAACATCTGTTTTTTCTGATGATTTCCCAGTAGATAAGTATTCTGGTGCAATGTGTCCGATTGTTCCACGAACAGCAGTCGTCACATGTGTGTCCTTGTAATCCATAAGTTTAGCCAGACCAAAGTCCCCCACAACTGCCTCAAACTCTTCATCAAGAAGTATATTGGCAGCTTTGACATCACGATGGATAATCTTTGGATCACAATGATCGTGCAAGTAAGAAAGTCCCCTCGCAGAACCCAATGCTATACATTTCCGGATTGGCCAATCAAGTGGTTCTTCTGATGGGGGACGATCTACAAAATAATGATAGACTTTAAATAAGGCAAAGTAATAAAACTTTAATCTGTTCTATATCAGTAGACAGTCGACAGTAGACTAGGTCATATATGATTGTTTTTTTTAAAGCAATTAAATTTCATTAAAATATTTGATTAAAATATGGTTAGATAATAAGTTATAACCATGTGCACATTTCTATAAAAAAAAACATGCTACGAAGTTACATAGAAGGAATTTACCTCTCAAGCATGATGCGACACTTCCATTAGCCATATATGGGTAAACAAGTAATCGTTCTGTTGGAGTCATGCAAAATCCACGCAACCGAAGAAGGTGACGATGAACAGCCATACTGATCATTTCCACCTCTGTCTGAAATTGAAGTTCGCCCCCTGGTGTTCTTTCTTCCTTCAACCGTTTTACTGCTACAAGAGAACCATCTGCCAAACGTCCCTTGTAGACTTTGCCAAATCCACCCCTTCCCAAAATATTCTTATTGCTAAAGCTATCAGTTGCTACTTGAAGTTCTCTCAAGGAGAATCTTTTGAGTTGACCCAAATGTACTTCCGGGTCCTCTTCCGCTGTATCACAAAAATGAACGTAGTAATTAAGGTAACATCTTTTAGTGAAATGAGCATTGAAGCATAGTGATTTTGTACTTTGTTTCCATTTTCTCCTTTGGAAATGAATGAACATTCTAAATCAACATGGTATATCAGCAGTTAATATTTTCAACTATTCATATTATAACAAAGAATCATTAGAAGTTTATGATGGACTAACCAGGCACATCAAAGAAATATTCTTCAGGCTTGCGACGCCGACACCAAGCAAATGCAATCGCAGGTACAGCAATTAACAGTGCAGCACCAGCTGCTACACCACCAGCAATGGCACCAGTGCTGGATGCACTACTTCCTGTTCCAAAGTTACAAATACGTTTTTTATTGTGATTCACTGTTATAAAATAAGTGTTTATTACTTCATTGTAAAATGAAAGAGAATTGTATTGTTGTGATTTGTGAATTTGCAATACTGTCCAACATATTCATAATTGTTTATCATTTATCAAGTAATCTCCATTGCACAATGGTGGGAAAATTATACAAGTACAATCAAATGCCTCAGGTAAATAAGAGGGGGTGAGATGCCTATAAATTTAATAGAAGATGCATTTCACCTTATTTTTATGCTAGGTGTGTTAGAGTGTGGAGACGTTTTTCATTAAGGGCATTAATTATAATTAGAATTAATGTAGGCCTTTTATGAGCCAATAGAATTAAATAGGTTTAATTCTGTTAAATGGGCTTTAAGCCTTGTAATGGGTATTAGGGTTGTAAACACAAAACGGCAACCCTAATCTCCCATATAAGTATCTGTAATGACTTGTATTCTTTGTGTGAGAGAAAAAGAAGAAGAGGAGATACCCCGTGGACGTAGGCACATTGCCAAACCAAGTAAATCTGTTTTGTTCTTGTTTTTTGCTCGGTTTTCTCAGTTCGATTTAAGCATCGATCCTATCAAGGTGGGTAAAATTTTCCATATGTTGAAACTAGGAAATAAACCCGGACTTTCTAAATGTGAATATTTGTTTCAGAGATACTCAGGATGACAGGATGGAAACGTATGTTCCAAGTAAATTAATTAATTGTTTTTATCAGACTAGCAAAGATATGTGTCAAGTCTTGATTTCATTTCATCACTCAATGATTTTACAGATAATTTTCCAGCTATTATAACCCAAGGTCGAGACTAACAACTACGTTAGTTACAAGATATTAACAACTAGCTTTCAAAAAAAAGATATTAACAACTAAATAGTTTATAGTTTGGATGTAGATCTCATAGTTTTCACCTGGAGAAGGAGGCGGTAGAGAAAATGGAGGCGGTGGAGAAAATGGAGGAGCCCCTGGACAAGGTGTTGTCGTGACCGGACCACATAATTCATTGTTATTTGCAAAACTAAAAATCATAGAAATAGTTCAATAATAAAGCTTAATATAATACAAATTTAGATAAATGGAATTAGATAAGGGCAGGCACGGATATACCTTATGGGAGTGAACAGTGAAAAAGATCCATTAGATGGGACTTCCCCTGAGAGATGGTTATTGGACAAATCCCTGAATTTCTCCAAAACCATAAAAAAATACCAGAATGAATAATAAAACATAATAATACTCCATCGATCTTACAAAAAAAGAAAACATACAGTGCGTAAAAAAAAAGAGAGTGAGAAACTTACAAAACTTGCAGGGTTATGATACCGGTTAAGGATTCAGGAATCAAACCAGTCAAGCTATTGTTGTTGAGCCTCCTATTATTCATATATAAAAGAAGTAAACAGAAATTAATAAATTATACACTAAAAATTCATAACTGGCTATTTTTTATTTTTCGGTATTTTTTAAAGCACTACGAAGGTTTTACACTTTCAAAAGTAAACAATATAGTAATAAACTTATACAAACATGCATCATTAAAAATACGCCAATGCAAAAGAAAAATGATATTCTTCCAAAGAACCATCATCACCATCTAAGAAAACCTTCTTGGTGCTTTGGTATTTAGACTAACATAATAAATTATAAATTGTAGCAACCACTGCCTTTTTCGATGCTATTTTATAAAGGAAATATGAATGTTAACTGGAAAGGAAAGAGTAATCAAAATCAAAGACAAACATTTACCCTAACCCTAACATGCATAAAATAATTTATTACAGTGGATGGATAGCAAGATTATTATTTTTTGTATTTTTTTCCCCACAATCCAAGTCAGCAAGGATGACTGCATTGGCAGCACTGGCTTTTAAAAAAATATACTCAAATATTTTATTATAGTTTTATAATAGTATTATCAATCCAATCCCCATCATTTAAAAAAATACAATGGGAGACTTTAGACCCATTTCACATGTTAATTTTATGTACAAGTTACTAACCAAAACCCTCACAGACAGATTGGCACAGGTGTCTGGTGAACTAATATCCCCCAACCAAACAACCTTCATTCAGGGAAGAAACATCTCAGAAAATACAATGTTGGCAAAGGAAATGATCTATGACTTGTGTAGAAAAAGAACCCCTAAAAGATGTTGCATTAGTATTGAAACAGTAAGATGGGATGCCCTCATGGTAACCCTCAAGGCATATGAAATCTTCCCTCGATACTGCAAGATTATTTGGAACTGCATTTTAACTGCCTCTTTCTCTGTATTTGAAGCCCCTGGCCCCACCTTTCAAAAATCACAATGGATTAAGACAGAGAGACCCTCTCTCCCTAATTCTATTCGACATGCTAATGAGTGAACTCAGTAAACTAATTGAGAAGGAGGTGAACAACAAACGCTGTGATCTTTACATAGTTAATGGTGCAACCTCAGTCTCACACCTAATGTATGCTGATGAGTGATGACACAGTACTATTTTCCAAGGCAAATCCTAAATCCCTTCACATCATTAAGATAATACTAGAGCAATTCACCTCATTTACATGGTTAGAAGTTATTGCACAGAAAAACTCAATCATCTTCTCTAAAGTCTGTGAGGACATGGCTACCCTACAAAATATACTAGGATTTCCAATCTCTAAACTACCTATACAATTCTAGGACTTCCAATCACAGAGAAAAAGAAGGCATACAACCAATGCTGGAAGATGATCCAACCAATAGAAAATATGTTAGCTTGGTGGAATGGAAAGTGTCTATCCTATGGAGGAAAGATTGAGCTAATTATCTGGATTCTTGCTTGAAAATACACTCACTGAACCCAAAAAATATACCTCCGTGATTCTGTTCACAAGAAAATTAAAAAACTAGCATACCAATTCATTTGGGATCGTGGTTCAGGATGTGCCTCTGCGCGATGCGCCATCACTTGGAGCACTTGAGCTTTTGCGCCAGTGGCATTTTCGTAAATATATATAAAAATAAAGGTTTTTCATATATTTTTTATATACCTAAAATATATCAAAGTAGTTAAAGTAGTTCAAAACACATAGACTAGTTCAAACTTGAAATACATAATACGATCTATAGGTGATCATGTGTCTTCTTTAGCCGTTTATAGAACAAATGATTTACATCTATAGGTTTAGGTTGGGGTTCACCCTCATTGTTTTCATTAAATTCAGCCATTTCGATAACCCTAAAAAAATAACAAATTAATTAAAAAAAACACAACCCTAATCTCTGAAATGAGATGAAGAAAAAGATGAAGGAAGATAAAAAAAAATTAAAAAATCACATGCTAAGGGAGATGCGCCTGGCGCATCTCTCTTCCAAGGCGCATCTGGAACTATGTTTGGGATGATAGAAAAGGAAACCCTTGGTCAATAATGGTACTCCCTAAAGAGGAGGAAGGACTAGGGTGCAACAACCGTCCTTCGTCAGAGGTCGTCAAGACGTTATTGAAATAAGAAATCCCTAAGATCAGGGCCGATGTGAGAAAAGAATATCCAAGATTGGAGCCGAAGGTTAAGAAAAGAACTCTCCCGTAGGAACCTGAGGTACTAAGGAATTGGTTGGAAAATACTTTGATAATCTTAACATAGATCATCCTCTTATTTATAGAATTTATTACATGATTAAGTAGTTCAATTAACAAATTATTCTAACCACTCAATAGTTAACAAATTCTTTACTTTGGTTGGGCCTAAAGACAACTGAACTATCGAGGTAGGCAAAGAACGTAGAAGAGTCAATCCCGATGAAACCTCTTCTTAGATTGTCGAATGAGCTGAAAGTATCAGAAGTGATCAACTCTATTCCATGGCATTGATGGTGCTTCTCGTGCTCGATAAGGTAGGAGACCTTGGGATCTACAAGTTTTAAAAGAGTATTTCCCCATGACTTGACAGAATCTATGGTGGTAACCGACGTAAGACGAGTAGGAACAACGTTATTGTCGATGTTGTTGCAGATCATAACGATTTCCTTCGTTTGATCGAAATCCTTTGTCGACGTTGTTGAACTCCCATCACCATGATTCTTCTTCTTTGGTTTTCTCGCAAACTTCTCAAAAATGTCCATTATCTTTTGATTGCTTATCGCAATCTCATCTAGTTCTTCTTTCCACAATTGCCGCAACGATAGTACGGATTGCTTGATTTCTTCCACACGCACAATAACTTCAACAACTAAGTCCAAATCCATTGAAAGCGCCAATGTAACAACCATCCTTCGTCGGAGGTCGTCAAGACGTTATTGAAATAAGAAATCCCTAAGATCAGGGCTGAGGTGAGAAAAGAATCTCCAAGATTAGAGCCAAAGGTTAAGAAGAGAACTCTCCCGTAGGAACCTGAGGCACTAAGGAATTGGTCGGAAAATACTTTGATAATCTTAACATAGATCATCCTCTTATTTATAGAATTTAATACATGATTAAGTAGTTCAATTAACAAATTATTCTAACCACTCAATAGTTAACAAATTCTTTACTTTGGTTGGGCCTAAACTATTTTCGGCCCTTTGAAGAATCAATGGGCTCGGCCTAGTTGACGGCAAGGTTTAAAAACCGGTGACCGGTTCTGGCTTACCGGTTTTCCGGTTAGACCGGTTAACCGGTAGGGGTATTTTCGTAATTTTTTTTTAAAAAACAGAAATTATGTTATATACTTATATATCTATTCCATGTTTATATCCCTGTTATATCAAATGTGGAGGAAAAGAGGAAAAAATTCTGATGGTGGAGAATCAAAGAAATGTGAAGGAGAAGAAGAAGGAAAAAAATTCTAATGGTGGAGAGTCAAAGAAATATGGAGGAAATGTGGAGGAGAAGAACTAAAAAAGAAAAGAAAGTGGAGAGGACTTATAAAACGGCTAGGGTTTCAAAGACTTATAAGGAGAGGCTTATAAGATTTAAACTTATTAAAATAAGGCCTTTAAATAAGGCTTTATTAAATGAAACGTAATGGGCTTTATTAAATAAAGCCTTTAAAATAAACATTCAAGTAATGGCCTTTATTAAAAACGGGACGGGTAACCGGGTCGGGTACGGGTTAGGTCCGACCCATCGACCCATTTACCCGTCCCAACTAACCGGTCACCGGTTAGTAGTATTTTACCGGTCAGCCGGTTAACCGCCGGTTTTTAAACCTTGGTTGACGGCGATCGAGTTCTCCTCCGATGAGCGGAAACCGAAGTCTTCAATCGCTAAATCTTCCTTCGATAGTTGAACAAGTTTTGATCTGTCACATCGGGGTTGGGACTTACTAAAAATAGCTAAGACCACTCCGACCAAGAAGGCTGCTACCTTTTACGAGAAACGCTCCTTGCTATCCACTTGAGTGCAAAATAGATATATGAAAGGAAAAGCCTTCCAATAGATCAGAATCAACCCAACAATAGATTTTGTACAATGGAAGGAGCTAATAGCTTCCAAAGAAATAATAGAACGATGTGTGGATTGTAGAGCAAGAAACTCAGTCATTTGGAAAATAGGAAATGGAAAGAAAAACCTCAGTGTAATAATCGAGGCCATCAAAACTAGAAAACATAGTGATACACTTGCTCCTGGTATATGGTCATACATTCCCACCAAATTCTCCTTAATAGTGATAATACTGTGGAGAATCAAGAAACAACAGATCAAGACTCCATCTATGCTGAAGGGATGAGGAATTCAAATATAATCGACCTGCCTGCTCTGTGATCAGAGATGAAACCAATAAGACATCTATTCTTTAACTACCCCTACACTAGATTCCTACTGATTAAGACTACTGAATTTCTCAATCAGGCAATCTGAAAAATCAGTAATATCTACCCACCAAGCCTCACCTGACCTGACCTACGACAGGGAGATATCACTAAAGCTTTCCAAAAAAATGACTCACCACTCCCCTCCTTGGGGCCTGCACTGGAGCATACTAGGGGGACTTTCATGGCACATTTAGTCAGAAAGAAACAGAATTCAGACAACATGTACCCAGGCCTCCTGAATCAGTCTTTGCAGAGATCATCAGAGAATCCAGCCTATCTTTTAAAACATACATCTTCTATTAATGATAATAACTATCATTAATATAAACTCTAAGTACTGTAAATATTATGGGCAATACACAAGTAATTGGCCCACAGTAAAATAAAGGATAGGAATATATAATTTTATCCTAATGTAAACTATATCCTAAGGATTGATAAGATCTTAATGAATTAATGACCTTATTTTAATGAATCAAAATAAAACAATAAAGCAAAAGGATAAATAAGTAAGAAATTAATGTCCTTATTTTATCCTCAAACAAGTGAAATGTAGGTATAGATAATTTAATGAGTTAATCCAGTTCCAGTTTTGGAAATTTAGAAGATAGCATAAAAAAACTCCTAATATGATGTCTCTTGTCCACGCTAAGATTATTTAAATAAGAAAATGCACAATGAACATGATATAAAGAAAATGACAAAAGAATATACATACAGGAAGCGCAGTTTTGATAATTTTCCCAATGATTCAGGAATGCGACCTGTAAAACTGTTCAAGTAGAGATCCAAACTCACTAAACTTGTCAAATTGCCAAGCTCAGCTGGAATTGTTCCACTGATGTTATTACTGTAAAGCTCCCTGTAATGGAAATTCAAGTATTTAGAAAGCTAATAAACGGCTCACTTAATGAGTTAATGATGGTATCCTAGGCTCCTAGCATGTGCACTATACTAGGATTATCCAGGAGTACCAAATATTTAACAGCATGCTAAATTCTCAATTACATAGCTTGTACTTCGATGACTTAGTTATTCTTGGATTTCTATATAGAAGATGAACTGATGGTTTTCCTTACTTTGAATTGATATCACGATCATATAGTAGTAGTCTGATGATCTGATCATCCTTGCTAATAAGAATCTACAATTTTATATTCCGTAGTAATTAAAAATGAAAATATGTGCAAATGCAATAGGTGCTACAAGTTACAAGTATAAATCAATGGGAATTTTTCACATCACTTATAGGGTCATGTTGAAAACTTGAAATAAAGGCATGTTATTATGAGGTCAAAACTTGATGCTAACAAGTGAAAATAGGCTTAAAAACACACTAAATTTAAGCCTAATATAATTTCATTAACAGTTTGCTTAAACTGCCCCAAGTACATTAAAATTATTGCATCATTTTGAATAATTGATTATAAAATGTCAACAAAATTGTACTTTTAACGGAAACTTACATGTATTGCAAATTTAAGAGTTGGCCAAGCTGAGGAACCAACTTACCTGACAACGCTGCATTTCCAAGATCACTGCATCAATCAGATTACTGTTAGTTACTAAAAATGATTAAGGTGAGATTTTTTTTCATGCAACAAGTGCCAACAACAAATACTCTTACACTCGTGTGACGCTGTTTTCGCTGTTGCATGTAACATGAAACCATGTACATGGATTGACAAGAGTAGGATCCCAACTCTGCAATACATTATTTGGATCTTTCAAATTAGATTTAAGATTATTTAAAGCATCACCTGTAGACAAACAAAACCTGACGTAAGAAATCAAAAAACTTAGATACATATATCAAAGAGCACTTAAGTGACCTGATCTAACAGTGAAGCAACAAAATTAGTAATTAAACAATAAAACTGACTACTTTTTTTTGATGGATTAAAGCTTTCATTGCTGAAAGTATAGTAGGGCAGAGCCCAAGAAGGCATATATAGGGAAATACATAAGATATAGATATAAAGTAAAAACATGTAAAAGCATTGTCGCTTTCTTATATAGCTGTAACCATGACTAACTAGACAGGGACCGGTGCCTCGAGAGGTTGGACTCCCATAGAGTTATGGCTTGCGTTTCAATCTGAGTAAGATTGAGCTTCTTATAGATTGTGGCATCATACACGATGCCCATATCCCTAATGATTTATGAACTCTGATCCGGGAGGGATCTAGGCACCACAGTGAATTAAGTGGAAGGTTGAGAAGGCACCCACTTATCCATTCGTAGATACTCCATTCATAGACACTTATCATGTAACCCTCGGGCCTCTCATGTACACAAAAGCCTCCTTAATATTCCACATTGGACAATATGCACTTTTTGTTTTGTGGTTGATATAATAGTTTTTGTTGAAAAAGATAAGATGAAAATGTGATTATACCCAATAGTCCAGTATGCATTAATCCAATCATAGATTACTACAATTGTTACTTCAGTGCGTGCGTGAATAATGAATATATGATATTTGGTCCTCTCATTTACTCAAATGATAAAATGTGAGATGTATCTACATGTTTATAGGTGTGGATATGCTGCACAATACCAGTTTACGAAGTATACTTCTCTTACTACCCTGAAGTGCTGGCAAAGCGAGCCAAGAAGAATCCAAACCAAGCTTTTTGACGCGGCCAGGCGACCAGGCGATGCCTGGGACCGCATACCGCATATGCGACCGCCTGGTCGCATATGCGGTCAAATATGCGACATGTTATTTTTATTATTTTTTTTATTTTTTTTTCAATATACCCCCTGTATTTTCCATATTTTAAATAAATCCCTGATATTATAAGTCATAATAAAAATCATAAATGAAATAATATAGTAACTAATGATACTTAAACTCTTAAAATCACAAAAACTTAAAGAAACATACAAAACAACAAAACTATTAGTTTCAACTTTCAAACATCAAAGTACAAGTGTAATGCAAACACTTAGTTCTTAGTTCTAAGTTCTAACTACACTAGTTCTAACTACACTAGTTTTTTAATTTAATAGGGTTAATGGATCGGGTTTATCCGGATCCGACCCGGATCCGGCTAAACCCAATAATATGCGACCCCCCAAATATGCGATGGGGGGTCACCGCCTGGTCGCATATGCGCTCGCATATGCGCGCATATGCGACAAATCAAAAAGCTTGATCCAAACGAAACCATTCCAAACCGGCTTCGATACCATGTGAATGTATATGATGTTTGGTGAGCTTTTTATCAAAAGGTGAGTATTAAAACTTAAAAGAATAGATGAACTCCACAAATAACAGATGTTGAACTATATTATAATCTATGAAGATTTTAAAAGAGAACGGAAAATATATAACATATAAATGTTATAATAGTGTGAGGATCACATGCAATTATGCAACCCTTGGGGTCCAATTCCATCCGTTATACTTCAAAAGTTATGTGAACTTTTCTGGGGAATATCAAGCTGGGAGGCATTATGAACACTGATTTAATCTTATTTTTCTCACGGTTGCATCTCATGTTTGAAAAGACATTTCATACAGAATAGTGAGTGCAGTTATGTGAGCCACAACAATATGACAAATAATGTTAAAGATGATCATTATGACTTATGAGAAGTCTTCTCACATGATCCATCATACACTGTGTATTGTGTATGTGTTTTTCTCTCTCTAACTCTAGAAATAGAAGAAGAAATTATGACTTCAATCCTTTGTATTTCACACTTTTCACGTGAATATGTGATATTATTCCATTGTGAAATAAGTCAAAGAATCAAGTTCCAAGTCCCCACGGATACCTATCCGTTTTTCAGATCTTGAAAAAACAAACAAGAAGCTCATTTTCCACAACAATCCATCTAATTAAGCAAACACCAACAGAAATACCCCCAAATTTTGATGATGATAAAAAAAAATCGATCCAGAAATTCCTAAATTCAATCAAGCAAATCCGTAATTAATAAATACAAGAAGAGTCAACGGATAGGTTCAAACTTCGAGATCTCCCCATTATAACCCGAGAAACCGAACATCATTACAAACCCATTTTTTTCATTTCAGACCAGGTGATCATCATCAAACAACAAGGCCCGCAAAATCAGCAATGAAAAAAGAGAGAAGAAAACAACAGCAGCAACAAAGATCCCTCAACATACCTTCAACGTTAGCAAGAACAATCCCAGCAATCGACAACAATCCAAGCACAATCCACCAAATCACCACCTCCTTCCGCCATCTCGACCTCATCTCACCTCCCACCAACCCCGAAACAGTAACTAACTAACCACCCAAGCAATCCTCACAGATCCATCACGGCCGGACCTGGTCTCCCGCCACCTGTCAACCCTGCTGGATCTAAATCAGCAGGTTGGAGAATCCACGGGGAAACGACGCAGCAGCAGTAGTAGACTAGTAGGCGAGTAAGTTAGCAACGGGAGGAGACGGAGACGATTTTGATGGTGTGATAATGTTATGATATGGTCCAAGGTCAAAAGTACGACTGTGGACTTTGTTTTGTTTTCGAACCAAGAGAGAAGAAGATAAATATATTAATATTTAATAATAGGTTTCTCTTTTTCTTAGATTTTCAATTTTCGAGGATCGATAAAAAAAAATTTAAAAATATATATTTAATTTTTTATATATAGAGGTTATAATTTGTAAATAACCTAATACATTTTTTCTAAGTCATTAAATACTAAAACTTAAAATACAATAATATAAATAACTTAATGTCTCAATTCCAAAATAATTTATTTTTTAAAATTCGAGTCGAGTTTGAGTTTTGTTTTATCCATCAGAAATTCCTTATCGAGTCGAGTTCGAACAATTCAAGCTCGACACGACTCATTTGAGATAAGAACTCACTACTTGAAAATGAATGAGAAGCAAAAGCTCCGACATAGTCATTTATTTATTTTCAATTTTAATCCAAATGGATCGAAGCCGATTACTCGATATTGTTGTTAAAAAATTATTATCCAAAATTATATTAAATAAGAGTTCGTTATATAATTAAAAGTTAAGATAAAGATTTTTATCCAGTTATCAAATATTTGATTTTCACTTGAAATTCGTCTTATTATTATTACTTTTATAAACCAATTTAAAATTTTAAAAATTCGAATTATTACTTCTATCAGTAGCTAGTTGGAGTATATGGAAGAAGCGCAATACAAGAAAAGTTATTGACATTTATTTAAGTGAATATATGATTATGAAGCAGATCATCCGTACTACAGAATGAGAATTCAAAAAACACCGTTACAAGAAATCACACAAATGCAGAAATGAGACAATAATTTATCAACACTGGAATGTTTTTGCTATGCTAAACATTGAAGAACCTGAATGGAATGGAGGAAACATCGGTTAGTCAAAGTTGATTTTAAATCTACTACAATGTCTTATTGTTATTTGATTTTTATTTTAACTCTATTTTTGTAAAAACATTTTAATTGCTTTTAATTTATAAAAAAAATTAAAAAAAACTTCACAATCCACAACTATCTCAATCTAATTTGACTAGTTTAAGACTTTAAGTTAATAGAATAATAGCCTAGCCGCCTAGTTCATTAATTAATTTATAATCAATTATTAAAATTATTTTCCTTAAATATTATCCATTTAAAAAAATAATTAAATTTTGATTTTTTTTAACACTTTAAATTGTTAAATTTTTTATTTAAAATTATTAAAATTCAAAGTAGTTAAAATTTAATAAAAATATATAAATAATAAGATTGAAATTTTAAATTTTAAAAAATCTTTAATTTTTCAGTAGATAATGAAGATGGTGGGCCGTATCATCGGTCAACACTCACCCGTTACCACCAACTACCGTCCAAGTTTGGAAAAAAACGGAGAAAAACAAATCTAATGAATTTACAATTTAGGTAAGTACGTAAAAGTAGTAGTTTAATAAAATTATATTTTATTTTAGGGTTTTTACTTTTTACAATGGTATAAATTATTCATTTGAGATATTATCCGTAATTACCGGCGTAAATCCACAGTGGGGTTTCCCTCTTTTTCCCCTTCTAACCGGCGGTTGCAATGATAGATTGACAGCGATGTTTCGGTGCTCAGATCGGTAGGAGCAATGAGATGTTATTAAATTAGTAGTGACATCATTCCGTTTTCCGTCGCATTTGGGGTTGGTTGAGTGATTTTTTTTTCCGGAAGTGTTTCGAGTTTCGACCTTTTTTTAGGTACTTTGGGAAAACGATGGTATTTTGGCAAGGATACTTGAGTGATGAAGTAATGGGAGCTTTTGCCCCAATTGTGCTCTACTGGATCTACTCCGGTGCATATCAGATCTTGCCGCCTCTAGACCGGTACCGGTTGCACACTAGAAAGGAGGTGGAACAAAAGAACTTGGTGTCTCTGCCTGTTGTTATCAAAGGTGTTCTGCTCCAGCAACTTGTTCAGGCCACAGTTGCTCAATTACTTTTCTTTGTGAGTACTGTGTAGTCGTTTTCTCTGTTTGTTTATTTTTAGCATTTGATTGGACATGGGAACATTGCATGATTATTTATTTATAGAAAATTAAGAAACTCTGAAATCAAGTTAAGATTAGTTAGGGCTACATGGGTTAGTTTTTATTTCTCTTCTAAGAATATTTCACATGGGCTGATGAGATGACGAATAGATTATGAACCAGACTACCTAAAACAATGATTGGATTGATATCACCATTCATGAAGACATGAGCATTATATGACTAATTATAGAAATATTTTGGTACCAAAGTAGCCATCAGAAGTTAACATATACAAAGCATGTTAAGATTATTATTATTGGGGATACTTGGATTTGTGTTTTTCTCTGTTAAGAGTTAAGACATGGGTTGATGGACTAAAAAAGGATGATGAAATTGTTTTCATGTACATTGCATGATTATTTATAAAATTTTCTGGGTACTAATTAAAGTAGCCACAAAGACAATGAAGGATGTTGAAAATTGAAATTAACAAGTACCAAACAAGTTATCATTAAGATTTGGGCTTCTAGGTAGGGTTGGTTTTTTTATTCTTCTCTTGCAAGAGGATTTAACTTAGGATAATTCATTATAAACAACAATTCTAAGAAAATTATTGTATTGATTACATGAACAGTTTTTTATTTACGTGAACAGTTGATTGTGTGATTATTTGACAGATATTTTTTGTGTTAACAAACAGGGTTTTTTAGGTTAAGGTTGGAATTTGAAGTGGGTTGATAATACATTATAAACTTAAATAGCAGATTATTGCATTGATTAATAACGTCAAATTGTTTTTATAGGGGGTGTGGACAATCATATTTAAAGCTTTCGGATTCTAATTTCATGATTATTTATCAGTTTTCTCCTCTTGTCTTTGACAACAGATTACGACAGATGCAAATTCGACAGGGATATTAGTCCAACCGTCATATCCAGCCCAGCTTATCCAATTTTTCATAGCAATGTTTGTGATGGATACATGGCAGTATTTCGTGCATCGTTATATGCACATGAACAAGTTTTTATACCGACACATTCACTCCCAACATCATAGGTTAGTCGTTCCTTATGCAATTGGAGCTCTCTATAATCATCCACTAGAAGGGCTCTTGCTGGACACGTTTGGCGGTGCCATTTCATTCTTGATATCAGGGATGACGGCACGAACTGCTGTCTTCTTCTTCTGCTTTGCTACGATCAAGACCGTTGATGACCACTGTGGACTGTGGTTACCTGGGAACATCTTTCATATAATCTTTGAAAACAACACTGCATACCACGACATCCATCATCAATTACATGGCCTCAAGTTTAATTACTCACAGCCTTTTTTTCCCATCTGGGACAAAATTCTGGGCACACACATGCCATATGATTTGGTTGAGCGGAAACAAGGAAGCGGATTTGAGGCAAAGCCGGTGAAAGACTAGCTATCACAGCCTTTGAAGTGTGTATTATTATTTTAGATTATTTTCGCAGTGTGTATAATAACTCTGCCAGCTGAGTATTGCTGGTGTTTTCACTAATTATTCCGCAGTTGCAAATACAAATGAGATTAATGTTCTTTTTTTTATACAAGGGACATTTGTCCACCATTAAAGCTGGAAATTAAGAAAAGTAAAACTTTCTATTGAATTCAAACAGTGATATAAACAAAATCCAATGAAACTATATTCAAGTTCAAGCTTGAATCAAACTGGGTGTACTTTTGAAACACTGAACTTCTAAGAATTTCTTGTGAATATTATTTTCAGAATGCTGAGTGAGAAACTATTTTAAGTCGACCTACATTGTTCAGAATGCAGAGATGGGTGTCTGCTCCCAGGTGATGTTCATCATCCACAATCTATATGCTATATCTTAACTGCAATGCTAGAAGATGGATATATCTTCAGAGGACGTTCCGGCACATATGTCACACCTGTTTATCAAGAATCATTCTATATGAATTTTGATATTAAAAGAATAAAAGTATTGAAAATACAACATGTTAAAACCTACACATACAAATGATAAAAATTAAATGACACAGTCCACAGATTTCTGTATATAAAGTAAATAAGGATAGATCCATGTGAGATATCTTAGATCAGGTATAAGATGAGATATTTAACATGAATCGTTTTCGAAATAAATAATCCAGATCTTACAGTCACGTCATTTACCTTTTTCTTTAACAAGTATTTGAAGGGTGTCCAAAGTGATTATCCCACAGGTCAAAGAAAGTGATTGGAGCTTGAATGTGACGTTTGATTGAGCACGAACACATCTGGTATGATTCCTCAAAAAATACAAAACTCGTTAGAATCCCACAATTATATACTTATATAGGTTTTCATACAAATTAATAGAATTACCCTAAAGAAACTGTGCTTTGTAGCCACAAATGTGTATAATTTGAATCACAATTAGGGATGGAGCTTTGAGTTACATCATCATCTACAAAAAATGATCCCATTACAAGATTAATAATCTCCTTTTTAGCACCTGGAAGAAGCATCGGATCATTAAGCGTCGGGCCACCTTCGCTTATTGTAGATACTCTTTCCACTGAGATTCTTGGTACAGAATCTAATGAAACGGAAGAAGGTGTGGTAAATGATGCTGGTGCTAAAATTAGTAGTGTCAAATCTTCAGAAGTTAAATTTGATGCTTGAAGAGTTAACACCTACAAAGTAGATATAGTAATATATTACAATTACTAAATCTGGTCCATCTCTTCTCTATATCGAGATTTAAGAAAATGATTCATATTTGATATCTCGTCAGATCTCATATTCAAATATTATACTGGGAACTTTATGATCATAAATTCATAATTTTGAATATGGAAACTAGAAAGAAAAAAATGACAACACAAAACCTGAAAAGGGAGTTGGGAACTCCTTTCAAGTTCATCTTTCTGTTCTGATACCACTGATTCAACTGATAGCATCAGATCCCTGGCAGCACGAGGACGCCAACTTGTGGGTTTCTTGAAAAAAAGTTTTGATTCTATTTAAGAATACAAAGAACTATAAGTTTAATGTATTCCTCTAAAAATTATACTGAACACTAGTGTTCCTCCTCAAATCTCAATTCATAATCACCTGCATAGTTACACTTGTATGACACCAAAATCGCATATTTAGTCAAATTAAACACAGAGTTTCCAATGCTGAGATTACTTGCACCCTCCTTTATATTTGAATAATGCTGATTTGGTTTTAGAATGAAAGAATGTTCTTCACCTCTTCTGGCATGACAAATATCAAATAATTAAGATAATAATAAAAATTAAAAAATCATCATGTGAGAATATATTCACACTAATAACCAATTCATACATTTTTCAACTCTCTTTCGCCTTACAATTTATGGATTGATTTGAAGTCGAAATTTCTAGTGAGCACTTTAAAATTGGATAGAGTGAACACTCACATCCACATCATTCATTTCCCTTTGACCAATGCATCGGGATATGTAGTGTGGACCTTGAGGTTTAAAAAAAA
Organism: Zostera marina; assembly: GCA_001185155.1. Lineage (NCBI taxonomy): Eukaryota > Viridiplantae > Streptophyta > Magnoliopsida > Alismatales > Zosteraceae > Zostera > Zostera marina. The sequence continues at coordinate 1,844,579 of LFYR01000981.1, read as the reverse complement.
TATGGATAGGAAGTCAGGATGGCGGGCGGGAACACATGGAAGAAGTGTCCACTAGAAACGAGCTCTCTCTATATATCAATATTTGTTTCAAAGTGTTATATATTTCACAAATCAAACACTAATATCTGGCATGTAAATTATGCAATCACTAATACCCTTCAATTTCAATCAAATCAATTGGATGTGCAGACATTTATTGCAAAGAAGTTGAGTACATTGAACCAACCTGAGGGCAAGATTTGGCAAAGAATGGTCACATCCAGCATCGATGCATGACAATGGCAAAAACAAAGGTGGCCCATACATTGGTGCTTCTTCAAAGATAATGTTTATCGCATCCAAATATATTATCATTTCTGGTATGTGAGATGGGCTTATATTCTATAAAAACATATATAGTAGCAGAATTCATTACTGGACTCCCATTTTCATCAATTGGAAAATAAATCAAGATTAAAATAAAAGTGTTGACATCAAAATCCAAACCTTTATCTGAACACAAAGAAGATTTTCTGTGTTACAGTCAGCAGCAAATGAATGCATTTCTATGGGTTGGATGATCTCTAACTTTTTCCTCCACCTCCTGCCAGGTAAATAGACCCCGCCAAGTCCACACTGAATGGAAAACTTTTCTGGTTCCAAAAATACACCTCGAAAAGATAAAGGCATTCTCATTTCCAAAAATTGATTATTTATCAACTTTTCGAATGAAACATGGTCTAAACCTTCAAGATCAAAACTTGGCCTAAGATGAGAACTGACAGATAGAGATAAGGTTGGAGGCAGTGAAGACATGGAATATGTTTTAAAATTACCAAAGGAGAAGAGTTGTGAGCTGGAAGAAGGGATTGATAATGGGGACCTAAGATGTCCACTTCCAGAATCTGGAACAAAACCAACTGAGGAAGACTTAGGGGACACTTGAGGAATAGGTTTTGAAGCATTATCCAAGGGGACAACCCATCTGAGAAGTTCTCTATTGGGATCATGACAAGAATTTAAAGATTGGCTGTACTGGGAAGAAAGATGGCTGGTTTTGGATTTCACAAATTGGAGAACTTCAAGAACAGGATCTTTAATATTATCAATTCCAACATTCACCTGTAAAAACACCTGTATTTCGCAAAGATGCATAGTAAAAAAAGTTATTAACATCAGCAGCACTGGATATAAAATTGTAATTCTCTCAAACTTTTGAATCTACTGGAGGATCAATTTTAAAAAATGATAACCCATGTATCCTATGAGAGTTCCTTGAAACATACCGCTATGTCACCATTCCGCAAGGAGTAGCATTTTGCAGCATTCCTCGCCAGCCCACAAAAAGCAGAAGTGAAGGTTCCACTGTCAATATTTGTGTTGGAAAGATTTTCCCTTAAACTTTTTCTTGATATATCATCACTTGCTTGGGCTGCTTCTATTTTACTTATTTTTGACCAAAGTGGCTCGCCAGATTCAGAAATTCTGACAAAGAAATCTGAATTTTTAAATTCGGAAGTTTGGCTTTTATCCTCTTCCAACTGAACTAATGATCCATCTGTAGAAAATTCTTCTTTGGTACTGATGTTACTACCTTTGCTTGTTGTCATATCACTAGATACATCTTGTTGCTCACTGTTAATATCTACAATTCCACAAATTGAATTTGTTTGTGTGTTCCCACTTGTCATTTTCTCTTTGTTAATTTCTATGGATCTACTATTGATTGGAATCTCTTCTGAATCTATAAAAGAACTTGTAATATCTCTATCTTGTTTGGATGATGTTAAGCATGCAAGGATATGAAGTTGTTCTCCTACAAATAGAATTTATCAAATAAAAAAGGAAAAAAAACAAATAACAGGATAAAACTAGCCTTAATTTAAAAAATACAGTTACAGTTAACAACACTTACAGTTAACAACACTTACAGTTAACAACTCAATGTAAAAAATATACAAACAGTGAACAGTGGGGACTGTGGTGGTGGTACAACCTTGCAACTTGCAAATATACACTGTTCTGCTGTAGTCCCTATTTTTCTATTCGAAAAATAGAAGGGAAGGTTAAAAATGATCGATTTCAAATGAAAAATTTGTGTAATGTGCTATCTCATCTCAGAACTCACACCATTAACTTAATTTAATGACCATAGAAAATTGAAGGTGACAGTAGGGTACATCATGACTTCCTGCAATTGTGATACTTCATTCGACTTTAAGTTGATCTAAAATTACCTTAAAATATAATTTTATCTTGACGAAAAAAAACTAATCCACACCACTAGCCTAGCAAATGTGATTCATAAATCATAATACAGAGAGATGAACTGATGAACTCTGTTTCTATTATTATTATACTATGCATGTGTGTACCAATTCTACAAAATCCATCAATAAAAAATTCAAAATACCTGAGAAAATAAACGATCGATCAAGAGACCGAGACGCCTTCATATCCACAGCATCACTCCAATCCTCAGGAAGTCCTTAAGAAATCCAAAATCAATACACATAAAAAAAAAACGAAAAAAAAAATCATGTGCGTGCTTACGGTTAGGAACGAGGATCCATCCTTCGCGATCGGAAACATCGGAGTAATTATGTTCTCCGATGGAGAACAAATGTTTCCTGAAATCTTCACTTTCTCCATCATTGCTACAGTCACCGCCTTCTTCTTTCCGTTCCTGATGTAATGGCGATTCTGACAGGAGAAGGTCCGATGCCGACTGGCTTCGAGCGAACGACGGAAATTTGCTCTTTCGACGTAGGAAATTCATAGTAACTCCGATTTAGGAAATCAATCAATCACTCCACGTCTCCACCAAACGAATCACTACTTTTTTTTGGCGTCTAAAGTTCTATTAGTCTAAACAGAAACTGCTTCGGTTATTACCGAAACGGAATAATCCGATCAAACTTCGATTTTTATAATTTAATTTTATACACCTATTTTTTAAAATGATTGAAGTTTAATTCTAGACTACGTAATGGGCTTTTTTTTCTGAAGCAAACGTAATAGGCTTTTTGTTTTGGCCCTAAAAGAGGAAAAGTTCAGTGCAAAAGTCATTTAAGAAAATAGTCTATCATTGTGTCTTAAATGGTATACCGAAATTCGAGTTCGAATATGACTATCCGGATTCGAATTTTTGGATTCTGGATTCGGATATCCGAAAAATCCGTCGTTAAAATCCGAATTTGTTTAAGAATTTCGGATTCGGATATCCGAATAAATATAAATTGACTTCCGGATATTCAGATTTTATGGTGATTAATTAACTTTATTAATGGTGATTTTATATTTTTATAATTTTATTTTAAGATTTTTATAAAAAGTTATTCAGATTATACGGATTCGAATTTTATTCGGTCGGATTCGGATATCCGGATAATTATTTAGATTCGGATATCTGCATATCCGATCTAAATCTGACCGATATACAGACTTAAAAGGCTAAGGCTCACAGAATTAAAGGAAGTCAACTACAGACCAGACCCAAGGATGGCTCAAGTTAGTTAGCTTGATCCACTAATCCTTTAAACTCATAATGTAAATTGAATTTTCAAAAAAAAAGAACTTATATATTAAAGATTTAAAGGGTACTTACAAAATTTATACTAAAAGCTCATCTCCAATAAGCTCAAAAACGGTCATGAAATATTAGTTTTATATTTAAAAATAATAATATATCTCGAGATTAGTATAAGATGGAGGAAAAATAAATTTCAAATGAAATAAATTTATAGACGTTTTGAGGCTTATCTAAAAGAGACTCATTTAAAAATTATTTTATAAATTGAAGATGTAGTTCTGAAACGATTTCAAAAAGTTTTAAGATACTAAAGCGAAAAATCAATTAAGATATTCTATGAATGTTTTGTTTTATATTATATGAATTGTATAAATGTTTTAGTTTCAACTAGATAATATAAATGTTTTAAAACATGTTATCTTTTTAATTATTGCAGATATGTATTATGTCGAAATACACATAGAAAATGAGCTTCGCAAAGTATATTTACCAACAGACAGTTTCAGATGTGGTTCGCATGATGCTCATCACGGATGCGTTGTATTCTTCATCCGACGACGAACGTGAAAAACCATACTTTGTCGCTGTCGTGAACTGTAGTAAAGTTTTCTATGGTTCAGAATAACGCATCGCAAACGAGCTTCACAAAGTATATTTACCAATAGACAGTTTCAGATACGTCGGATGATCCCCATCACCGGATGGGTTGTATTCTTCATCCGACGGCGAACGTGAGGAACCGCAGTGAAGTTTTCTGCAGTTCAGAGGTGGACGGTTAGATCTCGTCGGTGCACCAAACTGTACCGTGCGAGAACCACACCAAACCCTCGTCTATTTACGCAAAGATAAATATATACACATGCAGACCGAATTCAAACAATATATGATTACACAAATCGATAAATTAAAAGCAAAGATAGATAGACAGACAGACAGATAGATAAAAGTTAAAAAACCCTAGCGAGATCGGACTAAGCAGAACTTGGTACATGGAATTGATTGCTTAATTAATTTTCAGGTTTGGGTATATGTCGCTTGTTTGCGCTTGTTCCAGGGTAATCACTGATCTCTAAAACCTGCATGCTTCTCTTCAAACTTTCTTCTTCATTTTGAAACCCATCTCCACCACCATTAATCCGATTTTGAACTGCGGATGCATGTCTGTTTTCCTAAAATATTTATAAATCAATAATATGAATCACGAACCCAACCAAACAGTGGAAAAATGGATCAACCTGATTCGATCGAGGAAGAAAATTAGAGAGCGATTTTTCCTGAATCCTCTCCTTAATCCCTGTAAAATCCCATGAAAGCATGCAGAATATATAAGTTAACCAGACTGAAAATAAGATACAGAAGAGATTAATTACATGTTGATGATGGAACAGCATCTATGGAGGACACTAGGAATGACAGTAATAGCAGTAGAGCTGTACAAGTTCTTCTGCTTCTAGCTGCCATTGTCGATCTTCACTGCTTCCTGGCATGATACTAATAGATATATATTTAAGGTGAGCTTCAAATAAAATATCAAAAATAAGATGGTTCATTTAGAATAAATTGAAGTACAATTTCGTCCATTTTATGTAAAATAAATGAACAAGATATCTTATTTTATATATATATATATATATATATCTGTGCTGAAGGAATCTAGGAAATGTGATCTTTGACTATTAAAATTGTTTTCTAGCTTCTTATTAAATGTTCAAGTATTTGACTTCTAGCTATATATAATGAGCGAGCGACATGGCTCTTTTGGGGAACTGTGACTGTATGAGAGTAATATATGATTTTGTGCGTCAGATTAGTTAGACCGATCCAATAAATCCATACCCGATCGATTAGCTTGAAAACCGATTGATCACTCCGGACCATACACCTTTTTACTATGTCTTAAAATAAACATGGCCTTATTGGGCTTATTTACTTATATTAGCCCATTTAGACTATTACTTCATAACTGTTATTGGATTGTTTTTATTTCCAATCTGTTTAAACCTTAAGTTCTGATTAACTTAATTAGCTCATTATTATTCCAATATACTTAAGTAACTTAATGCTCCCCCTTTAACCTGAAGAGTAAATATTTTTAATACCTAGTTTGACTAGTATATTGAACAATACCTAGTTTTGTGAGAATATCTGCTATTTGCTCTTCTGAAAATACAAAGTTGACTATACCTTGCTCTAGTTTTTCTTTATTAAAATGACAGTCTAATTCTTTCATTGTATACTGGTTTTTTTGCTATATAAATTGCAACATTGTTATCGATCTCCATAGAAGAAATACAATTGTAAATTTTTTACTTTAATGTAAAAAAAATAAAACTATATCAACTCAATTGATCATAATAAGTTTCAAGTCTTATTTTGTATATAAAAAATAAAAAAAAATGAAATGTATATAAATTTGTGTATGATATTTATATTTAAATGCAGGTTTATCTTATTGTTTTGTTATTGTATGTTTAACCATATGATTAATGATTAATGAATTTAAGTCTTTACTTTAAATGTTAGTGGGTGAGATCTAATAAATACATCCATTTAAATATGTATAAAATAATAAAATATCGACTTTAAGAAAATGTGAAATAATATTTTTCAAGATATAGTTTCATGTCTCCAACCCAATTGATGTAGTTCTATCATGAGGTGTTCTATGGTTTTTAATGAAAATACTACAACTCAATTGATGTTACAATTAGGGATAAATATAAAGTTCGAGCTGAACACGTTCGAGTTTAATCATTAAAGCTTGCCCCGTTCGGGTTTTAAAAACCTTATAATCACATGGTAAGGCAAAAGAAGAGATTTCCCCTTTGCTTGATCCGCTCCATTTAGGTTGGGGACCGATGGGTCTAACTTGATCAGACCCGTCATATGTTCTCCTTGCCAGAGTGGGTTCGATTCAGCATCGTCCTCGATCTCTCTGTTCTCCTTGCCATGGTGTGTTCTCCTAAAAATATCCCCTGTCCCTGTCTCCGTATATATATAATGGGTGCGTTATATCAGATCATGATCATTAATATTTAATTCAATAGTTAAAATAATATACTGTATAAGACAATAACACGTGTACGACGTAAAATCGATTTAATAGACAAAATCAACTTGACACATATAGGATTCGCACTGTACGACACATATGAATATTAGTGTATTTATAATTTATTGGCAAGGATTTCAATCATATGGTTGTCTGTCTTATGATCTTATCTCATCAAATTATATTTCAATTTCTCTTCCCTTCAATAGGAATCATGCAGGCAGCAAAAGTATACCTGATCATGTTTCTATATATTTAAGTAGAAGAGAAAGAAGAAAAATAAAGATCTTGCTTACCGTCATGGATACATATCTTTTCCTTACTTCCATTCTCGTACTCATCGTCAGCTCCATCTTCTACAACCTCCTGAAAAACAAACCCAGCAGAAATGGTCTTAGATCATACCCAATTCTAGGAAATCTTCCCGACTTCATCAAGAACAAAAATCGTTTTCTTCAGTGGACCACAGAAATCTTGTCAGCAACAACCCCCACACACACCGTGATCCTGCGTGTTCCAAGCCAGCCTGATCAGATTCTAACATCAAATCCTCTCAATGTGGAGTATGTATTGAATACCAATTGCCGGAATTATCCAAAGGGAGATCTCTTCCATTTTATTCTTAAAGACTTACTTGGAGATGGCATTTTCAATTCCGACGGAGAACAATGGCACTCTCAACGCAAGATAGCATGCTTTGAGTTAAACAAACGATCTTTACGGAGTTTCGTCATGAAGATTGTTGAGTTTGAGATACTCCAAAGATTGATTCCGGTTGTTAATGCTGCAGTCGAGAAGAGAACGATTTTGAACTTGCAAGACGTTCTTCAACGTTTTGCCTTCGATAACATCTGCAAGGTGGCGTTCGACTTCGATCCTGAAACCCTTTCAGAAGATGGTATCAGTCAATGTATTCCTAGTAATTTCATGACAGCGTTCGATGACTCCGCGAATCTCATAATGAATCGTCTTTTAGAGCCAGCGGTTTTCATTTGGAGGGTTAAAAGATTTCTAAACATTGGAAAGGAAAGACAACTGAAAGAATCCATGAAGGTTGTCAATGACTTTGCCTATGATATAATTCGAAATAGAAAGTCAAATCAACATGCATCATCATCTCATTCAAACGACGATCTTCTCTCTCGCTTTGCCGAGAAAGAAGATAGAACGGAACAATTCCTAAGGGACGTGATATTGAACTTTGTTACAGCCGGTCGTGAGACAACATCTTCAGCACTGACATGGTTTTTCTGGCTCTTATCATCCAATCCAGATGTGGAGTTCAAAATTTTGGAGGAGATCAAATTTATAAAGACCCAGAAACAAAATCATACATATGGTAACAGTGGAATATTGTTTGATTTCGACCAACTGAGAGAGATGAACTACCTTCATGCAGCAATATCTGAGAGTTTAAGGCTTACCCACCTATTTATATCGACACACAAACAGCTATAAACAACGATGTAATGCCCGATGGCACCCACGTCAAAAGAGGAACGCTTGTATCCTATTCTGCATACAGCATGGGAAGAACAAAGAGCATCTGGGGGAGTGATTGTTGTGAGTTCAAACCAGAAAGATGGCTGGTGGATGGTGTCTTCCAACCAAAGAGCCCATTCAAGTTCCCGGTGTTTCATGCCGGACCGAGGATGTGTTTGGGGAAGGAGATGGCTTACATCCAAATGAAATCGATTGTTGTGTGTTTGCTGGACAAGTTCGAATATATCGTTAAAAAGGAGGATCCTCCCGAGCTTGTTCTCTCTATCACGCTTAAAATGAAAGGTGGACTTCCTGTTCAATTCAAAAAAAGAGGAAAAAAAGAATAAAATAAGAAATGTAATTGTAAAGTTTTCACTTTTCACCTTGCTTGAAAGTTTAATATAACAGAATGTTTTCATCTTCCTGTTAGCAAATTAAAGGTAACAGTAAAGTTGCACAATGGCAATACTTGCTTTGTTTTTAAGTTTAATTTTATGATTATTAACCAACCACAACTAGATAACATACCAAATCTGAAAATAGCAAGGAAGAAATTAAAAGTTATGAATTACCAAACCATCAGTTTTCATTTGTTCATAGTCAGGCTAAATACTAAAATTATATAAAAACAACAAATTACGAAAGAACTTCGTATTAAATAATTGAAAAACATTCACAAAAACAATGTATTTAATTAATAGCCTACGGGATTACAAAACTGGTCAGTCTGATTCAGACTCAATATTCTCAATCATAGGAAAACCAAGCGAATCAGAATCAGAATCAGTGTCATAATGGGAGTCCTCATGAACAACGGACAAAAGAGCAGAACACCCTGGGCGATCATCTCCTGCACAATCTGAATCCATAGTAGAACTAGTAGGAGCAGCAATACCTTCTATTCTGGGTACTGTGTGGTCCGAAGCCACATCAGCATCGTTCAGTGGAGCTTCACACAACATTTTTTCATCTAAACTTTGAACATCTGAAGAATAGACCATTTTCTGCAATTGATTAGAGATCCCATTTTGAACTGCTAATTCATCCTGCAAAGTAATTCTGTCCGAAGCGCTGAATAAGTCCATGTTTTCACCATGACTAGTTGTTCTTTCATTATCATCTTTTACTTCGCATTCAATATCACCATCCACCATCCAATCGTCAGCTTTCGCAACTAAATTAAGAATGTTTGATTCAGGTTGTGCAGCAGATTTCCGATTAGGTAGAAATACATGGTCAGGATGACCTCTCACAAAAGCAGTGTTGTTTTGTAATTGAAGATCTATGGCCTGAAGGGCTCGAGGATGAATGAGAACTTCGAGGGAAAGCAGGGCATCAGCACAAACTGCAGCAATCTTTGTCCCCGTCTCTCTCTTTCCTGGCAAAAATGAATTACAAGATAAAAATCTAGGTATTGTGTTTAAAAACAAGAACATGCTGGAACACCAACAATCTTGAACTTCAAGGGTGTCACATAATATGATTTGTCTATTTACCTCTTCGAAAAACCTCAAGGCCTTTATATAAGTACCGAGGACGAACGCATCCAGGAGATAAAAGAGATACTTTAAGGGCTTGCAATGCAGCAAGTCGAAGATCTGCAAATTTTGGAGTTGATTCGTCTGTAACGCTAAAATTTATTTCACCGTCAATAGCTTTTGTAGCAACAGTTATTAGGAGGTTGTCTACACTTGAACGCCAATTAAGTGAGTTTATCAAAGAGCCACCCTGTGGAAAACAAAGATATTGTATTTGATACTGATATTTCTATCAAATACTGAATCAAACTAAAAAATCTCACGACGAAAAAACATATTATATTCTTATAATATTGGGTATCTATTGATAGAAACAAAAACATACCATGGTCAGAATAACGCTAAGTGCTTCTATTGCTGCTAACTGAACAGAAAGAAGAGCCGGAGATTTCTCAACTGAAATTTGTTGCTTGGTTGATAATCCATCATCATGTTTTCTCTTCTTGTGATTTGTTGAAAGTAAAAAACAAACGTCATCCTCTGAGACGTCATTCTTTAATGGAAATCTATCGAGGCCGCTTGTAACATGGCTTAAGTCAGCAAACACATTTTCAACTATTTCTTGAGAAAGATATTCAACCATACCTGATGAGAGAGCAATTAACAAAATGGTAAAAATCAATTATCAATAAACTATTAAGAAAAAAGAAAATGTAAAAAAAATCTTTTGAACAAAAAAAAAGGTTAAATAGAGTAAAAAAAAAGAAATATACAAATGCTCTTTTTGTGCAAATTGATGATGTCTGACTCATATTGAGTTGAAATGAGCAGGTTGTGTTCCATGTAAAGGGGGGGGGGGTCTAAGAACGTATTTTTTATTCCTATCTTTGAAAGTTTCAAGCACTCTTCAAATAAATTGAATTACTATTTATAGAAGTCTGGAGATGACATCGTGGGCTTCAGCTGGAAGTGACTCGGCACATCTGGTCCAGTCCGTAGCTGGATAAGAGATTAACCATTTAGAGGTAACTCGGATTCTGAAGGGACAAAAAGGAGTTTATGTGAGCCTCCTAACCGTGGGTGTATGCTAACCTTAAAAGTTAAAACAATGGTCTATGCTAACCCTCCCAGGTTTAATTGAATCTTCTTATTTAAGTTGATGGGTCCAATTGGGTTGCCAACCCACCTATTATGATTCTTCTAATCGGTTCAGTCTATGATCAGGTCATTCAGGTGTATCACGGATGAGTGTCTACTCATCATTAAGTCATCACTAACATACTGTAAAAAAATACTGACATATAGACAGATAAAGGCTAAGAAGGGAATCACATACCAGCACCCATAGAGATAACCAAAGTCTGCATTATTGCATATAATTTAATTCTTATGTGAGGAAATGTTGCACTTCGGATATACTCTTTTAAGAGACGTGCAATGCGAGCAGCAAAAGGCAACAATTGACTGCATTAAAAGAACATATATTTAGCAAAAAAACACTGAAAAACGTTAGAAGGGAAAACGTGTGCCAGTGAGATTAATGGCTTACCCTAAAATTCTAAACATATATGACGCTTCTCAAAAGATATAAATGAGTGAGAAAGGAATAAAAAACAGAAAAGAGGAATAAACTACCTTCTGACCCCTTTAATGACAGCAATCAAAAGATCTAAGATGTGAAGTTGCAATGAAGGAATCTCTGAACAAAGAAGCTCTTGATGGAGGGAAGTTGTGAACATTGGAGATTCAGGCAAAGAAGTGAAAGAACCATCTACAAGAAGTACTCTCTCAATTATTGCTAAAAGAGGATGAATTGGAATGACCACCTGCATATTACGTCAAGACTCATGACCTCTACAAGGAGGATATGAAAAAAACTTTTAAAATATCTAGGCTAAATGTAGATTACCTGAACAGAATAAGAAGCAGTGAGCATCGTACAAGCACACTGTGTTAGTGCAAACACCCTGGGAACTAAAAGGTCCTGTACTCTTTTTACGAAAGATTCTTCTTTTGGAATTGCATGGCCTCCTAGTGGGGAAGGAGGCACTTTCCCTGGTGGAACCAAAAATCTTGAAATGTGAGAGGATTTATTCCCTACAGCAGAAAAAGTGTTAAGTGTTAGAGTATAACAAGGCAATAAATAATTAAAAAATATCAAGAAAAAAAACTAAACAGCATATCATACCTTCATTTAATCCATCAAATGCATCATCCAAAAGTGTGTTAATCGCTATTAAAACCCTTTGCATCATCAAGGACCAGTTTTCAACACCACCTCTTGCTTTGGGGAGCAAAGCTAAACAATGAGCAAGTTCCTAAAAAATAAACAATAAAAAAAATTAGAATGACAATTGAATGTGAAGGCATTATAACTGTGAACATGTATAATACTTGAGAGTTGAGAATAATAAAAATAGAAGTTTTACCTTTGACACATGTGTACTGTATTTTCCTGACATAATCTTCGAAACAATACTCACCTCAACCTGCCAATAAAATAATAAACACGGATTATTGAATTTAGTTCGTGCCTGAAAATAAAAAACATCTGAGTTACATTTAAAGACTTCACGGCACATGCAGGTGTTTTTAAACTACACAAATGTTTAACTTAGTTTGTGAATGAGAAGACACAATAGTGTAGGCTGGCAAGTTGCAACAGATATATTAGGAAAATAAAACCAAATATTGCAAGTAAAATGTAATAAATATTAGAATGCAAATAAAAATAATTCTCATTGGACTTTTTTTAATGATTTTTATTGTACAATTTTATTGGTCAAGGTCAATCACTAAAAAAATCAGACAAAAATAGAGACTGAACCCCAGCACATCAAAGCAAATAGTATTCAATTGGTTTACAAGCATTTCGTGCATTTCAAAATTAGAACATACAGGATTATAAAATTTTCATCCCTCAAGGAATCCGGTAAATTTCTGATAATAGCGTTTACCGCTCATTTTGAGCTTTGTGTATATTTATTTATGTTTTACACTTTGAACTGTACAGATTTCAAGTTTTCAACTGAATTTTATCATATGATGTTGTTTAGTCAAATTCCATTGATATTCTATCTTAAACTTAAAGTGATAACAATAATCTACCTGAAATATGCACATGCAAGGTGCAGATTAAAGACAAAACGTGCGTAAATAAGTAACCTGCATTTTATTGAAGAAATATAGTAGATACTCTTAATATAGCAATGACAACTCACTCTATCATAATAACGATTGATGGTTGAAGGGAAGAAAGTTACGGTAGTACATAATAAACGAATTGCACCAACCTGAAACCAGAAGTAGTACAATAGGACTGAGAATTACAGTGAACTGAAATTTAAACGATAAACTAAAGTGAAGTTTATTATAATGAATATTAATTTGAAGAATTACAGACCCACAAAGAATCTGCAGAAATAGTATCATTGTCAAGCATGTGAACAACAGATTGAATAATCTTCGCTGTAAGTGATGTTGCATCCTTCTTTAATTTGGGAAAATCAGCTAACCTAAATCAAATAAGCAAAATTATGGTCGGAAGAAGGGGGGAATATTAAAATGATGGTATTATTTTATTTCACCACATCAACTGCTATATGCAATTATGTTTATACCATTCATACATGATGTATAAAGTAATTGTTTTGTTTTCAGATTTCTAGAATAAATTATAGATGAATATGATTTCAAAAATAAAGCAATTAAGAACTCAACAATTTCCATTGATATAAATTTAAAAATCAATTACTTAGTTCGTTTGTAATAAATGCACATCGATTAACGAAAGTAATAAATTGATTTGTGTCGTATTTTCCTTGTTTTCAAAAATTAAAGCTTGATGTCTGTCTGCAAATTTATATCAAAAACTTTTCCATACACATGTACGGTCCAGCAAAATAAATTCGGTAAAATAATAAAAAAAAAATTCAACAACAAACCTTGTCAAGAGATCAGAGAATGAAGCACATAGAGCTACTCCAATGAAATGAGAGTAATTAGGATTCTGTTTTTAAGGAAAAATAGATGAAAAGAAATCAACAAATTATCGGAAGAAGAATGATGATATCGGTATCTCGAAATAAAAATAATAGGGTAAGAGTACACAGTATGGAGTATAAACTATATATGATTACAATGATTGTCATGTAGTAAACATACAACTCTGAAAATGACCTGAATTATTTCATAGAGCCTCTGGAACCAAACAGAATAGGAAACCAAAAATCTATAGCTGCTGCATTCCACACATGTGATTCCTAGCAAACTGATCCCAGCTAATTGCTTGTCCGGCTAAAAAACAAAACTCCGAATTATACCAACAGAAACCAAAAGAAGAAAGCTGAATCAAATCGTAGAGATTGACAACAATACCATGGTGCTAGACACCAAACTGAGTACGTGGTCGATCCAAGTGTCGAATTCATCCTTCCAACTTTTAGCAAGCTTAGGATTGTCCTTCGAGCTTACAGATTCTCTGAGTAGACCATGGCTTTTGATGGCGGACACCGCAGATAAGAGATGGGAGAAGTTGACTGAAGTTTTATCATTGGGAAGATGGTCTCTAATTTGCATTCTGAGAAGCACCGGTGGTCGCTGATACATCATCGCTGAAGAAAGGGTAATAGAATTTTTTTAGAAAATGACTGCGAACATTGGGTTCTTGCTTTTTCTTTTTATTTCCATTAGGGATTGTGCAGTATTTAAGGGTTTAAGATTTGTGCGGGTAGGGTGTCAACCGATCCGAGTGGAGCTTTTGCGCGATGAGGAACAGGCTCGGGCTCTTGAATTTTTAATTACAATTTAAAAAAATTAGCAACATTAACTAAACTACTGAAGATGAAGATAAAAAACTGAAATTGTTGACCCCCCCCCCAAAAAAAATTATACAGAAATAAATACATCAAATTGTATTTCCAGAAAGAAAACATAAAATAGCATTAAAGACGATTTTACGATTTAAAAAACAGACCGGATGAAAGAGTCTGGAAATCTGATGTTCAGCTGCTCGGAATGATCTTGAAGATGAACACGTGGAGGAGGAGAGGAAGAAATCGAGTATAAGAGATGTGGAGAAGCTGGAATGTTGGTTGGAATTGATAGATGGATTTGAGTTAGGTTTTTGAGAATTAGAAAAATAAATGGTTTAAATCATTTAGATTTTAGGGCCTTATGTTTAAAAAATTATGGGAAATTATTAATATCCCTCCTGTAGAATTTTTTTATCATTTTAATTCTATATTATATATAGGCAAAAAAATCATGTGAAAATCCTTCTTTTTGGTTCTCAGAGAACTTTATCCGGTCCGTTCATTCTATCATGATCAATCTTGACCACTCCTTGGGAACCTGCTCTCACCTATTGCACCTTCTTTCCTGCTGTACTCTTAGTTTAATAAAATTTATTTTTTTATTCACTCTCACTCTCTCTCTCCATTTGTCAGTGCGATTTTTTTGCTTTTTGTTCTTTTCTTTATCCCTATCACTCACAATTTCTTTATCTTACTATCTATCTTTGATTTGTCTTTTTACTTTCCTACCACTACCTACTTCTTCTTTCTCAATGTTCATTTTTTCTGTTCTGCCCTGATATTTTGTCATTTTCCTTTTATCATTTTCTTCTATCCCTTCCAATTAAGGTTGTAAATGGGTCGGGTCTGGGTGGACCCGGACCCATGAAGTTGGCCTGGGTCCAGAAGGAAATTGTCTGGGCCCGATCCAGACCTATCAAAAAACCGGGTCTGATCTGGGTCCAAAAAATGTATTGTTTAGGTAAAAAAAACAATAAATAATTAAATATATTGATGAAAGTGTGAAAGGTGAGATTTATTTATATTTCACCCTTAAGTTACTAATATATTATACAATATATATTAAAATATTTATATTTAAATCTCAACATATTAAAATATTTATATTTATCTAATATTTAAAATAACCGGGTCCAGTCGGGTCTGGCTAATCTGGACTCGGTCCCGGCTCTCCGGGTCCAAACTCTTTGGCGGGTCTAAAATCAGTCTCAGACACGGGCCCGTTGACAGCCTTATTTCCAATCAATCATTTCTCTCTTTTGTCCTTCCATTACTCATTGATGTAACTATATAATTTGACTCTGCACTGCTATATAAATGTTTTCTTCTGCTAATATAAGTCTTTTCACGTAAAAGTCATATTTCTTCCTCTCTCTCTTATTTTCTACTAAGATTATCCTTTTTCTTTCCAAATCGTCATTCACATATCTCCCACTGTTGTTACTCGGTTCCTGTCACACTCTCCCTTACCTCCTTTTCCAAATCGTCATTCACATATCTCCCACTGTCGTTACTCGGTTCCTGTCACACTCTCCCTTACCTTCTTTTTCTTCGTTTCTTTTTTCAACGTCTATTTTTTTTTTTTCAATATCCCACACTGTTTATCATCTTCCATCTCTAGCTTCTTTTGTTTTTGCAACCCAGCCTCTGTTTTCCCCTACCTTGGCTTTCGAATTGGAGGTTAGTGTTCTATTGTTTTTATTTCTTTACATCAAATGTTTTATTTTCCATAACATATAATGACTTCTCCACCACCATTCGCGAATCAAGATCGATCTCCCATCCTGCAAGTTTCCACCAACACTAATTCATTATTTGTAACCCCTCCCCCATATCGTTCATAACAGTTTACATACGATCATTCAAACACATCATGCAACGTTAGTTTGAATTTCCATTTCAATTCTCTTCAATGTCAGACCAATGTTAATCCTACAACTTGTAATGTCGATTTTTCGACTTCCTTAGATCCTGATGTCGTAGGTAGCACCATATTTGATTCAGATTTCGTTCAATGTACCTCTGCTGATGTTAGGAAATCCTCTGCTAATACGAGTTGCGGAACTGCTAAAAATCTCAATAGTTTGAATTTCCATTTCAATTACCCTCAATGTCAGACCAATGTTAATCCTACAACTTGTAACGATGATTTATTCGACTTCTTTAGATCCTGATGTCGTATGTAGCACTATATTTGATTCAGATTTCGTCCATTGCACCTTTACTGATATAAGGGAATCCACAGCTAATAAGAGTTGTGGAACTGCTAAAACCACCAAAAACCATTCTAAACGAAAATCTTCTTGTCCTGGACAATATCAAAATTCTCCTGATCATGACAATGGGTTTTCTAGTAACAGTCAATCAGATAAGCCGTGTTCTATTGTCGACGAGGTTTTTCTTCTTTTGAATTGGTTGTTAAATCTTACTACGATTTTGCATCCGCTATGAGATTTTCTATTCGTTTAGGATTGACTAAAAATATATTGGACCAAGAGAGCGGACAAAAAAATTCTTATAACGAAAATGTTGTTATATTCTAAACAAGGTAGTCTAAGTCTACTACTTCCACCAACCAATGGTATTAACGTGTAAAAATGATATTTCTAAATGTGGTTGCCAAACAAATATCAAATTTAAAAGAATTGCCCGATCTGATCAGTGCATTACTGATACTATCAATCTTGATCATAATCACCTACTTACCACCCATCAAAAATTCGATACATTTCAATAGATCAGTCAATATCGCAAACGTCTAGATTACTTTTTGCCTCTTTAGGCGAAATTAATGTTCCTGTATCACAACTGTGTATTTCTCTTATGAACTTGGGTCGTATATATAGGTCCAATGTAAATGCCTTTCTTGCCAATTACGAATGCAGAGTACATTCTTATATTATATATAGGTCCAATGTAAATGTAAATGCCTTCCTTGCCAATTACGAATGCAGAGTAAGGGTGGGATAATTTTTTGATAGTTTATGCTCCAATCTGACGTCGAAATCAAACATTCAACTGCTTGCTCGTATGATCTGTCATTTATTATTTATTCTGATGATAGAATACTACAGTAGTTATTGTTGAGAAAATCAAACAAAAGATAGATTAATTTCCGAGGACAAACGATTGCACAGACAACTCTGTTCAAACAATCAACAAAGATAAATCCACTATTTTATGCATATGATGCGAATATTTTTATCAACACGCCGGCCATTGCCGGAAATTAACGGGAAAAAACGAACCAAAACCAAACGGAGAAGGAGTATAATACGTTATAAGATCGGAGCGGTATCGGACGTTCCCAGGCAATCAATCGGCTTTTTTTAGCATCTCGACCCTCTGACTCAGATGCTGAACGCGAACAACGAGATTCGTAACGGAAAATAAAAGCCAATACAATATCACCGTGGTCGCGATCAGCAATGCGTTCCTCTGAGACTTGATGATGGACTTCTGGTGGCGGATGTGTTCTGAAGCTGAGCATCCATTCTCATCGGAGCAAGTCAATATCGTCTCGTACTTCCAGTAAATATCCATCAACAGAAACATACAGAAGGGGATCACGGAGAGCATCGGTTTCAACGCGCTACGCGTGACGGAGACCAGACCCTTCCGAAGAGCGTCGAGTCCAGGCATGGTGAGTAGAAGAAGCATCACCGCCTCCGCCCCCGCAGCATAGCCGAGAACAACCCATTCAAGTGCCATCGCAGATGGAGAGAAGATTTGGTTTTGGGGATCTAGGGTTTGGTCTTGAGATTGAAAATTCGACGAAAACAAGTCTATTTGGTCGTGAGTTATTTATATAGTTGACAACACGTTTCTTCAATAACAACAGAGCATCTCTATTTTTCGTTTTACTTCCTTCCTAACAAAGCAAGGTATTTACATTTTTACCCACTAATCAGTAATTTAACTAACTAATTAATAACTAATTAACCAACGAAATATTTCTTATATAATCACTTAAATCGGTGATTCAATAATCTTAACTTTGGTGTAAAACATGGTGTTATCATCGACTAAAATGAAGAAAATGCTTTGCGAGATTCTGCATGATCTGAAGCCGTTGGATTTTATCTTGTTGGCTTTGACCGTTGTGAGGGATAACACCGATTTTTTCAACTCCCCTTCTTCCGAGAAGATGGTACATGGAATAATCACCCATGCTATTTCCGAGGAGCATGCCGGTGAGGTAAAACCTTCGAATGTGATAGAGCATAACCTCCTCGAGAAGAGACGGTTGGCCAAGCTTACTGCATTCAAAACATTGGAATCCATAATGAATTCAATACTGGAATCTACCGGTCAGTGTCCTTTATTCAAACGACTGTATCCTCAATCTTTTGAACAACTCAACTTGGATGATTTGTTTGAAGAAGTTAGAGGAATGTACTTCACAAACGTTGACGATTTCCAGCGTGATTTCCGGCAGGTGATTAACGTCTGGGCTCAAGGCGATTTGAAGATTGCAAAATACGGTGAAGAACTAATTGCGCAATGTGATCATCTTCTGTCTTTTCATGCTCATATGCTAAAAGATGAATTTTTTGGAGACGTCTTATGATATTTTTTTTCTGGGTGTTTGTTTAAGAAATTGTTACAATTCTTTCAGTTCAAAAATAAAACTCAAACAAACAAGGGAGATTTAGCAAATCGAACATCTATATCACTATATGGAATGGATTCATTCTCCGATCGTTTTAATTTTTATTTAATGAAGGTGTTTTCTATCATTTTCCAATTTTGTGAATAGACTTCCATCATAAACTCCTCTCGCGGTCTCCTTCTGTAAAAACCCATTCTTGTCTTTTGCGAGCATGTACAGAATCCTCCACTCTACCCAGCTCCCAATCCTGCAAAATTCAGATCAATACACGGAAAGAGAGACGACAGGCCAGAGAGAAAGAGAACTAACCATCCGCCGACGTCATAGAGCTGTCGGTTTTTCTTCAGCATTTCGTTGAGTTCAGAGGATGTGAGAGCATTATGTTTTGTCAACGCATGCTTCTTCCAGATGTCCTCGAACTTAGAGTTCACAAATCTGCATGCAATCGCCGATCGATTCGTTCATCGATGGTAAAGGAAAATAATTAGGGAAATATGAAATCGAGATCGAATATCGAAATGATCGGAAAAAACAGATCAGGAAAATCACCTCCCTTCATCGTCATATGCATCTGTATCGCTTCCATGCTTTCCTTTCTTGATGTTAGCAATGTATATGGGAAAGCGAAGAGACGGGAGTTTCACATCCGCAGGTTTTGTCGGTAGAGCGAGAGACAAATTGATGAAAATCGCGCCGATGAAGGACAGAGCTACTCCACATCCGATCGCCCGGAGGCCTTTGTAAGTCTCCTCAGGATAGATTATGCCGTCGTTGTTCTTGTCGAAAAAAGCGGCGTGCTTCTGGAGAGGAGTGGCGTGCTTCTGTAGAGAAGTAACATCGGCATTTACAGATTCCATGGCAGAGGTTGATAAGAATGTTTTGTTATATATAACATCGGAGTCTCGGAGATAACCCTAACGGAAATGATGTACAGAAGTGCAAGTAACAAAAATATAAAAAGTGTTGAGGACGCAACGTGGCTTGGCACTAACTATTTTGTGAGCATTATCTAAGGATTTTTTTTTTTACTTTAGATTGAAGCAAACTTAAATCCCTCATTTTGAACAAAGTTTTAATTAAGAAATTAAGGAAAGATTAACAATAATTAAGTATGGATGAAAATCAACGGCTTAGATTACGAAGTTTGTTTACATAGACATGAATCCAATTGCTTGTGCTGGCTGAGTTTAGCATGACAAATGATATATCTATGGTTGATTGAACCATTAGCAGTATATGAAATAATAAATAGAATAGTGCATGAATACTAATTCTACTTATCATTAAGTATTTTCAAAGCCAATTTGTTTTCTTGTGATAAATTACCCCTATTTTTTTGTTAAAGTAGATAACAATTCCTGAAATTAAAGATCCAACAACTACCATGTTCACAAATTCATCACCTACTTATTATCAAACTTACACTAATTACCATTAGAGGTGTATTAGTGATTCTTAATACAATAGTTATTTGTAAGGATCAGTTACTGTAATAGTGTCATATAAATACTTTAGTTTGTATTGACTATATTCACTTTTAATAATTGATTTTCTCTTTTACAAAATACAAGAGTTGTTTTCTAAGATCTGTTGCTCCCATCATAGATTGAGCGATCTCACATGGTATCAGTTGTACTCTCCTTCGATCGTAGGTAAAATCTTACTTCCGTTTACAAATTACATTTTCTCGATCCTTGTGAATTGTTTTTTCTTTCGGTTTTCCGATTTGGACGATTCTTGGATTTCAACGATTTTATTTGTTCTTCGTCGATTCCGATTTGATTTCTGCGGCGATTCTGTACGATTTGTTTCTGTCGAATATTTGATTCATCGCGACGAGTTCGTTCTGACTCAATCATCGCGGCGAGTTTCGTCGTCTTGGATTCGCAAAATCTCGGCTTCGTTAATCGCTGTTTCGTGACTTCCGTCGTCTTCGATTGCGATTTTCGATTTGGGAGTTCACCGTCACGTCACCGTGGGTCATTGCGGATTTCAAGGTCATCGATTTCCGATTTCCGATTTCGTAGTCTTCGATTTCCGATTTCGGTCGTCGTCTTCGATGTATAGTCCAGAACTTGGCAGAAAATGATGAATGATAAGTTCTTATTAAATGATGAATCAATGTATTAATTGAAGAGAGGGTTTTCCCAGAACAACCAGCCACTGAGTTTTTAATCCCATCTTTTTAGAATTCATTAACATTGGTATTTAAATTTTCAAGTCTTTGCATCACAAGTTCTCAATAGGATATTTCAACAATTTATTTCATACACCCCAGCAAGATGATAATAAGCATGATTTGAGGAGGGGTGTTAAGACACAAATATGCTCATTATCAAACTTACACTAATTACCATTAGAGGTGTATTAATGATTCTTAATACAATAGTTATTTGTAAGGATCAGTTACTGTAATAGTGTCATATAAATACTTTAGTTTGTATTGACTATATTCACTTTTGATAATTGATTTTCTCTTTTACAAAATACAAGAGTTGTTTTCTAAGATCTGCTGCTCCCATCAAGGATTGAGCGATCTCACACACCATTCTTTTTTTTTTTTGATAAAGGTAAATTGAATTTATAATAAACAGAATTTTTACAATTTTAAAATACTTTGATAAAAGAAAGAAAAACAAGAGTAGAGATTTATAAAACTGCATGTCCATTTCTTTGAATTGAAGTGGTAACTTGGGTTTGAACCTCATTATGTATGAGGCCTCCTTCACTCACATCCTGTTGGTTGTGGGTTCCCTCCGGATGGTCATGCATGCAATGGAACTCTTTGAATTGAAGTGGTAGCTTGGGTTTGAACCTCATTATGTATGAGGCCTCCTTCACTCACATCCTGTTGGTTGTGGGTTCCCTCCGGATGGTCATGCATGCAATGGAACCTCCAGGTTGCCAAGCTAGACGCCTCTGACCTCTGTCGTAGGGAAGCCTTGAACTTTTCTTCCTTGAATGAATCCTGCAAATCTCTAAAAATATTTTCTCTAACCTCGATGGTAATTTTTTACCTTGATGCCACCTATTATTTCTCTCTTTCCACAAATGCCAAACTATAGCAGCCAAACACGACCACACCCATCCCCATACCGGAGCTCCCTTTGTTAGCTTTTCTGCCTCAATTATTATTTCTGCAATTTTCTTCTTCATCGTCCCAATCGGTTGGCTCATCTTATTTTGCATGTCTTCCCAAACCGAGAAGTTGTACGAACATTCAAAGAAGAGATGGGCTAGAGCTTCCTCCTCCCCCTCCTGCTCGCAAAGTAGGCATTTTGGTGGGACTGGTCTTCCCCAATGCTTCATGTGTGAGAATGTATGTCGGTTTGCTCTCAGTCGCCAAAGAGTGACCACCATTTTCGGAATGTTTGATGCCCAAACTCCTTTTGCATATGGATCCTTTATCTCTCTATTTCTAATTGAATTGTAGATATTCTTCGATGTAATATTTACTCATTCCCCTATCCAAGTCGATACACCATCCTCTATTAGATTTACACATTTGCTGATTTTTACTTTTGATTTCAAGATAGCTTTCCACTCCGATGAGTCCGTTTTGACCATTCTTGATATTACTAATATGATAATATTCTCGTAGGAAAAATTTCATGTGTTATAAGGTTGGATGTAATAATATCTAATGGTGAATGAAAAAGTAAAAAAGTTCAAAAATCAGGTTGGATTCTCACATAAAACACATATAAAACAAGTACAAGTTGATTGTTTAGGAATATTTGAACGAATCATTATCATCTCAATGAATAATTGAATAGGAATTCAGTTGTATTAAAAAATGTATTATTACTAATATAATCAAGCCCTACATAATCACTTCACTACATGTAAATAATTGACATAATGTCCATTCACCTTTCAAAAGAATAAACCTCTCTGCATTACTTTTTTAGTCTTTGCTTTACCTAAATACACAAAACAACATACAAGATTGTAAATTTAAAGAAATCTACTAGCTTCAACATATATGATAATGAGGAGCTGCACCTGTGTTTTAACTTTAATCCGACGTTGTTCCTGCATCTGTTGAAATAGAAGAAGTTTAGATCTAAAGTCGATCCCAATATGCGTATTTTCTGTATCTTGACACATTCCTACGCCCTCATTTAATTGTGAAATATGTGTTTGCAAAGGCACTGATTTTAACCGATTCCGCAATGTTTTGAAGGCTGAGCTTTGCTGCTTACAAGTTGTAAATATGAATAGATATCTGACCATGTAAGAACTAAAAATATATTTTAAGCACCCTAGTATAGTTTTTCATGCACTTACTTGAGGAAGCAACATCAAGAGACCATAAAGAGATTTCAAAAGCCAAGGATATTGTGCTGGTTCAAGAAGCTGAAATGTAACTGTTAGATATATATATAATGATAGTTTAGAGAAAATTAATTGAAATCTAAATATGCAATCCAATCCATCATTTTTCATATATATAAATTTTTAAACATAGGAGAAATCCCTCGCCAATCAAAGTTGATAATCAGACATTGTGTAAGAGAAACTATTGAGTGGAATACCAGACATCACTTAATATATCACTAGGTAAATTTGAAGGCATGAAACCTCGTGAACTTTAAAGAACCCTTGACCAGTGGGACTCTAAAGAACCTACACCACATGAACTTTAAAAGTCTATAAAACTGATAGAGCTAGCAAAGACACCTGAAATCTTAGGTATGCAAATATAGGCGTTTCCAATATGAGAATCAGTTTGTCTAGTTGCACTAAAAACTTCACGTTTATTTCTTCTTCGCCTAGAGAATGAATCACAGAGCTAGCATGTTGGTATGCCTGTGGAGATCAAATGTATGACGGGTGATTTATAAAAGTACTGTTCTACAGAAAGTTTTCAAATTTAGGAATTAACAAGATAGGATAATATACCTGAGCCAATAAACATAAGCTTACTATAGACACTGGTGAATGACACCAAGAAGAATATAGAGAAATAAATAGGTCCTTGCCAGAAGGATTTACTAAAGATTGCCTTAAAAGAGTTCGCGTGTCTGCTAATTCAGAAGAAGTGAGCAAAATTAAATTCAGGGCCTGTCGATGAAAACCAATTAACAAATATTATGTATAAATCATCGATAGCTTCCCATTCAATAGAAAAACAAGAAGAAGTTTATGAGCAATTGAAGAATACTTATCTTTAAAAAAAGTTTAAAATGATTAAATATCAAACAAGGGAAAGAATATTTAACACAACAGAAGTAATGTATTTCAGTATTTGTAATGAGAACAATAGGAGGCAAGACAAACAAAAATAAATGCATTTGTCTGAAAAATGACCATAATTTGGTAGTTATTATAAATGAACCTGAACCATAATAGATGCAAAATTTAAGTCACTTTCTTTTTCCAGGATTGCAGCAAATTCTTTATAAATTCTTTCGGCGGTCAATAGAATGCAGAGTCGACGAATAATCAGAGCACCACGTCTGAAAGGTGTATTAGTAATTATCGATATTGGCAATAATGATCAAATAACCTAAAACTTTACAAACTCACGCTTCAAGAAGGGAACTATAAACTCGGAAGTTATTTATCAAGTAAAAAACCAAGTTGTGGAAACATAGAGGATCTCTTGCAATGCATGTATGTACATCTAGCGCAAGAAGTACCACCTGTAAATAAGGGCATTAAAAATGTGAAAAATTAATAGATAATAACATAAGCCTTTTTTTTGCTTTAAAAAAAACATAAACCTTTTTTCTTCCAAATTGATAAATATTTGATGTCTGAACTCTGGATTAAAATTTAGAACATCCTCAATCTCTTGAATAAATAAATCATACAACATACATTATTTACTAAGATTTTTAATCATTTTAGTGCTCTACTTCAAAGGACAAAAACATATCTAAAAAGAAAGCATTACAAGAAAAAACAGCTGATTAAATAAAAATGGAAACATATGAATAAAAGGAAGTACCTCATCAGAAGGATCGGACAATACAGATAAGAGGGATTCAAAGATTTCACTCAAGAACATTATAACCTGCATCAGATAAAATACTTAAATTATCAATTCCTTATCATACTTGCTAAATGCTTCAAAAGAATTTTGTGTACATATCGTATGAATTAAATAGTTTTCTTTCAAATTCAACTTAAATAACAATAAATTTGTTATTTTTTTCTTCTAAATCAGCATCTCAAGATACAAAATACCCATTAATGGCATTCATGATGTCCGATCAAACTTCCAGAAGTGATTGAGGCACCACTAAGGATGCTAATGGGTTTGGGTCAGACCAAGACTGCCCCGGACCTGGAGCTATTTTTAGCCCCATTAAGGACTTTGGATCCGGACATTAGCTTGGCCGGGTCCGGGAATATTAGCGATTTAATTATATTTTCAATTATTATTAATTTAATATAAATATATATAATATAAAACTAATATTAAGTTTTAACTTTTCAGCCCAACTCCCTAAAGTCCCCCCAAACCAGCCCAACTCAACTAAATGTAATTTTTATTTCCAATTTTCTTTACCCTAAATTTTTTTTAAAATACTTTATACTATTGTCTATTAGTTGTTAAATATTTTATACTACTATTATCTATTAAGTATTAACTTTAAGTTTTAATTATTTTTCTATATGTTTTTTAATATTTTTTTTGCTATTATTATTTTTAGATAAAACTCCCTATTTGGCCCAGATCCGGACTTGGGAATTTTCATGGGTCTGGGCTGGGTCCAGGTTTTTCCCTTACGGACCCAGACCCATCCTAGACCCGGGCTAGGTTCATGGGTCCGGATCCAAGTTAGCCAGCCCAGACTCAGCCCATTTACATCCTGAGGTACCACAGTGAATCGGTTGCCTGTTGTAGTTATTTGCAGAGAAGTGGATGTCGGATTCCTAGGCCCAGTCCAAATGAGCGTAAATAGTTTTGACATCGTGCACCTTTACAAAGATCCTTCATCATTCCATCTATGCAAACATCACTATTAACATAGTTGTCTTCTTGTCTACATCCACACTCTTTGTAGTTTGTAGCTACTAGCTACTTCACCATCATATAGTTGTTTGCCATCATGTAGTTGTTCACCATCATGAAGTTCGCATTAACCAGGGTCTTACTTTAGGCTTGGCCAATCCTAGGCCTTCCCGGATTGCCTAGTCCAATCTGGAGATCTCATTTGATTCGATGCAAAAGAATATAAATGAGGGGGGAATTTGCACTGTAATTGACCTGTTTAGTGGACCGGTTCTTCAATCAAGTGCTGGGAGCAGGGTATCTCCAATCAGAACACCCAATTCTTAATCAGGGTTTAACCCTGTTGATGACTTTAATTTTTTTATGAAAAAAGATATCTGGCAAGGTCTTACAAGGTGAAATGATACCCATCACCATCAGGTATAATTATTCTCTGAATCCTAATGGTATAACGCATATATGAAAAACAAAACAGATTTCATTTGGCAAATCAAACTATATTTTACCATTTGCTTATGATTTTTTTAAAATGAACTCCATTAATTACCTCATCATAATATCGATTAAAAAGTGTAGACATCCAATGTAATACCTCAATTCGAGTTGCTTCCCATTCGCTAGATAATAGCCTACCAAAAAATACTACAATCACATAATGTTTGCACCATTGTAAAATACCCACCATTGAGGATAAACGTTAATAGCATTCTTAATTCAATGAACCATTTCCAAGTATGAAATGGTAGCTAGCTTTTTTTCTACATTAGAGATATTTGGAAAATCGAGGTATATTATGTAACCGTAAAGAGCTATATTTTAAGTAGAAGATATTTACACCTTCCAGCAACAGTGAGAACAGATCCTACATCAAATGCACATGATGAATCTGCATAAACACTTCGAATCTCCTCATTGGTTTCACGAGCCACCTGGTGATAGAAATACAGAAACATGGTAAATTAAAATGTATTCAATATTTCGATAGATAGAAACATAAAAAATAAGTCAAAATAGTTGGTAGTTTACCACTCTTATCTTCTCCTCTTTATCAGCAATACAAGGTAATACAGCACTCAAAATATCTGCATAATAGGGAGCAAGTTGTTCTCCACCAAGTTTCACAAATTCATCTATCTGCACACATATAGCCAGCATCCCAGCACACTCTTAAGTTAAACAATTATCATATTTTTCGCAACGTAATATTTATCCAGTGTGGTATATATACTGTAGACCTGTAGTCAATTTTTTCCCCACACCAAATAGAAAAATATCCAGAGAAGAAAAATTAAATCTGAAGGAATAGAGTTTTGACTAAAGATTGCAGAAAATATAATCAATGTACAGTAATTAATGATACTTTCATACTCTATAACTACAAATTATTCTTACCCAGGTGATTGCCGTTAGCCGTGTAAATCCATCGGAAGAATCTGCCATTTGGACTAGTGTTTCAGCCATCCGGCCGTAGTCTACATTCTTCAAAGTAGTACTTACCAGGTTAAAAATTTCTCACAGTCATGCAAATAAAAAGTTCAATTATATTAAAATTTAAAACAATAAAACATAATATTAGTCATGGTCTGAAGATTGGAATTCTATCTCATCTACCTCTTTTTCTGTGCTGATTGAAGGAACTCTCACCCCAATCTTTTAAAAATCAGAGAAGAATTAGGCAGAGCGACCCTCTTTCTCAGATACAGCCACCTAAGAGTTAACACAACTAAGAGTACAGCCACCATTTCCAAGGTGTGTGAAGATAACTCAGATCTTCAAAACATTCTTGATTTCCAATACTAACCCTTACCTATCTCATACCTAGGACTCCCTATCACAGGGAAAAAGAAATCACTCAACCAAGAGTGACCCTCTTTCTCAGATAAAACCACCTAAGAATTTCCAACCCAAACCCTTACCTATCTCATACCTAGGACTCCCTATCACAGGGAAAAAGAAATCATTCAACCAATGCTGGAAATTGATCCAACCTATAGAAAATCTTCTATCTAGATGGAGTGGCAAATGCCTCTCATTTGGGAGAGAAGAATCCAAATTAGTTAATTGGATTAAAGCTCGTAAGTCCACCTATTGGGATCAAGGGACCTCCCTCCTAGGCTTTTTCATAATTAAGATAAGGAAATTAGTTAGCTTACCACTTTATTTGGGATGAAAGGAAAGGTATCAACTGGTCTCAGATGGTTCTTTCAAAATCTGAAGGGGGGCTGGGGTTGGAGATCTACCAATTATCTCAAGGGAAGCCTATTTGAAACAAGATTACAAATTTTGGGCCTCTAATGATAAAGGATCAATGCTTATTAGCTAGATTTAGAATAGGTACATCAGAAACAGAGCTCTAGAGACAATTCCCATTAAGGCTTCCATAGACTCTTTCATTTGAAAACCACTTATGGAAGCTGAGGAGGATATTGATAAATGTCTAGAATGTGAAGCTGAATATAACATTAGGTGGAAAATATCCTCTCCTTTAATCTCCTTGGGGGGCTATATTAGACACTATCAAGGGAAAAAGTCACAAGGACGCCATAGCCAAGGACATTTGGGCTAAAATGCCAACTCAATTCTCCTTAATGTTACGGAGAATCAAATGAAAGCACCTAAATACCTTTCAAAGACTCAGAGAATGGGAAGTCCAGTCCCAAGCAACTTGTCTATTGTATGACTCCCAAGAGGAAGAATCTAGAGCTCACCTCTTCTTCAACTGCCAATATTCTAGGAAGATCCTACTAGCTCTAACTGAAGCACTTAATAAATCTTTCTAAAAACTAGCAAACCAACTGACTCCTACCATTTCAGGACCTGATACCAGGATTGGAGACCTCATTAAAGCATGTCAGAGATTCACTCGCAAATCACCATTCACCACCTTGGGGCCTTTTTTGGAATGACTTGGACGTCTTGTTTGGCACCTCTGGTTTGATAGGAACAGAAGGCTCAAAAAGAACACTTTAAGACCTCCATAAGTCCTCACCAAGGCTATTATCTAGGACATAAGTGATGCAGAATAAGCTTCTGAGAACTAAGATTGAAGAAGAAGGAAGATTCTTCTTCTGATCAGGTTGGAAGGGAAATATTTGGAATCCACCAAGCTTTGGAGTGTAGATCTAGAAAAAGAGACTAAGAACAGTAGAAGAACAGCAAAGAATATTTGGTAGAGAGTAAAGTAAGTAATACCTTGAGTTCACAATAATCGAGAATGATCTTCATCCTTGTTGAGCCCATTGCATTCATACTCACACCATTGGTGATGGGCAGCCCAATTGATGTGAGTTAGATAATTCCTTAAAAAGAATTATGGGCCAACTGAAAGATCCCGGGCCAACTTGTGATAGCCTTGTAATGCTTAATAAATGCATTAATAATAGATTCATCTACTGCATCAATAAGCCTCTCCTACAAATCTGAGGATTTTAGGAAGGAATGTTGTTCCCAGTTGGAGAGAGATATTATGCACGCTTGGGAGATCAACCTCTTGAGGCTACTCAACTAGTTACTTAATCACTAGTTGTAAATCTATATAAGAAGGTGTCGATGATTCAATGACCCATCTCCCTATATCTATTAATTTCTCTGAGCTGTAAATTTGAGCACTGCCCATCATTTTATAATGAAAATATTTAATTTTATCAATCTAATCAATTCTATCAATTTTATCAATCTTACAGGGGAATTTTTAATTTCTTGTAGAAATTCGCAAACAGCTGAATCAGCTTGCTGTCTTATTTCAAGATTGGAGTCACTTAGCATGTTAAACAGACCTGAAGTTTAAATATTTTCTATAAGACAGCAAGGAAAATAGAAAACATAATATTATTTTTAAAGATTCACATCTTACCATCAAGAAAATCAGGAAGAAATCCAAGTAGATCAATATCTGGAACACCATCCAAGACAATGATCCATCCTACCAAAAACCGTCGCACTAAGGGATTGAGAACATTCATACGCTCTCGTAGAAGTGGTATAAAATCTTCTATGCTAGAAGAAGTGGAGAAAAAAAGAAACACCATTCACAAATATAGCAATGTATTTTTTTTGAAGCAGTTAAAATTTTCATTTATAAAAATGAGGGGCGTTGCCCTGATACAATGAGAACTAGTAATAAAATATAAGATATAGATATAAAATATAAAATAAACTAGCAGTGTATTTCATGTGATTAAATAATGAGTGATAAATGCTAACCAGAATTGATCAGTCTCAGTTACAATATCCTGAAAAATGAAATTGAATTTAATCAGATTATACAGCTCTAATATGAAAAAAAACCTAGAAGACAAGGAAGTAGGAAACTTGATTACAACCTACCTTTATAAGACCATCAAGAAGATGAGAAGCATTCTGAACACCAGTGTCAGAATCTGCAGTAATCTTACATAGTACATTAAATATCTGATTGAAGAACACAACAATCTCTCCCCGTACAATCTAACAATAAAGCCAAATTCGAGAATATACAACTACATTTTACAACAATCATGGAATACAATGTCACAGGGTAAACACCAAAATATCCATGCTAACCTTTGCTATGTTATAAAGTGCTTCACAAGCATAATAACGAACTTGGATGTCTTGATCAAGAAAGGAATTGAGTATAGGTGGTATAATTTGCTGGTTGGCCAAGGTAAATAATCGATAAGAATGTTGATAAAATTCATTATAAGTTTTAGACAATACAAATACAAGATACTTAAGAAAGGAACAAATACAATATTATCCAAATATTTTCCCCATGAGTAACAATTCTACATATAACACAAATGATTAAATTGCATAAATTAGTGAAGTTTTTAAATGAAATTTCAATAAGATTTTACTCAAATATTCCAAACCCCATTTTACCTCTCCAGACCCCAATTACTCTTTTTTTTTGCAAATATTAAATATTTTTCATTAAATGAAATGAAGGGTAGTCCCCTGGAGTTACAAATAGAAAGATATAAAATGCGGTGAGGGTGATAGAGTTGCTTCCACCTCCATCGACCTTCTCCTATATATAGCTAGCATTCCTAGTGGTCAAGTAACTAATAGTTAAGCCTTAGGAGGGTTGTCTCTCAAACCTGCATAGTAGTAGTTTCCATTTGTGAGCCACAGTCTTTCCTAAAGTTCTCTGATCTATAAGAAAGACCGGAGTCTCTAATAATATCATGAAAGAGCCTCTGGGGTCTGAGAACAAATGATTAAATGCATTTCCTGATTTCCACCTCCAGACCCCAATGACTTTCGGTAACCCTGCTTATGTATTTCCTGATTTCCCTAAACCCTAATTATTCGATCCACAGTTTCACACAAATCATACTCTGATCAGAGTCAAATTAGTTGAGAACATAGCAGTCCTCAAGCTTAGAGATCGTGAATGGACGTACCACGGCCTATGATCATGGGTAAAATTTACTTAATACTCTGAATTTAATCTTTTAATGTATGGCTTTAATTTTCATATCAATACCATTTACTAACATAAAAAAAGGTTAGATTCAAGTGAGATACACTTCTTTGAGATAAAATGAGATTTTTCAATCTCAATCATGAAATTAAAAAATTATTTTGCTTCAAGATTGAAGATAGATTCTTGAATCTTGAGGGAGGGCCTAAATTAATTTATTTCAAAATATATAAACTTGTTTCGGAATTTCACAAATGGATAGATCGCAAAGTGATCCTTTTTTATTTCATAGATGATAGATGTATATTTATACAAAGCATTACTTCGTTATGAACCAATCAATCATTGACATGTCTATCTATTCTGATATTTTTATCTTTGTTCTATCGAAAACTATCCTTATCGATCACATGGATAAGTAGATAAATTTATGAGTATAATAGATATCATGACATTATTATTCTAATAAAATAAAACATCATATTTTGTGATCTCTCTCACTAGGGGTCTAGGGCAATTTAACAAAAAGATAAATATGATCCAAAAACTACTACTTACATCAAGATGGCGAGCAGCTTCCCCAGCCAAACCGAAAGTTATCGAGGTAAGTCCGATCAATGCAGCCTTCAAAAACCAAATCAAGGAAGCAACAATCAATTCCAAAAAACAACATCAGTCACAACAACAAATCAGCAATGCACATTTCTGCATTCCAAATGTACCAATTTCTTTTCTTTTTTTTGAATTAAATTTCTTTCTTTTTAGCAACAAAAGAATGAAAGATACCAACCTTACGAAAATTTGATTGCGGATACTGTGTATATTCCTTAGCCAATAGGTCAATGATCGTAGTCACATTTTCTTGTTCACCGGCAGCACACAGAGATTTGACAATCACCTCTAACTAATCCCAATCAATTCAATTTTCTAGTTAACGTCGATTTTTTTTTTGTTCCTGGCATAATCAAATAAAATACGTATACCTCGACGGCTGCGATCCTCCGCTTCTCGTAGGTTCTATCAGCGAGATTCCTCAGAACAATCTCCGGAACTTCGAAGGCGACCTCCGTCATGCTTTCTTTTTCTCTGCTCCGTCAACAAGAATAAATCGAAGAGAAGGATCGGAATCAACAACTGAGCAATCTCTTTTCTGAATCCGATCATTTTTTTATTTACTATAATGGCCCCCCCCCAATCCTTCCTGTAATCCCGGACTACCGTCTCCCCCGTTTTTCTATTTTATTTAAACTCTCTAACAAAATCTCCACTCCACTCTCTAACTCCATTTCCACTCACTACCCCTTTCTCCTTCCTCTTTTATATAACGCTTGCCGCCACTTGGTGGCAATTAGGTAATTATAAAGAAATGCGACAAGCGCTTCGTCCCTGGTATTCCACTCCCAGCCTACCGGCGGCAACGACGGCAGTAGATCCGATCGTCCTTAAAGTCTCCACCTTTATTGAGCAATCTTTGCGCACCAATACACCACTCTCTTCCTCTTCCTCCCTCAAAAAACTTCTTCTTGATCTCACACCATACCACGTCACCTCACTTCTTTCTGTCAACCCTCTTGCTCTCTCACCCACCACTCTCCTCTCCTTCTTCCAATGGATTCCTTCCTGCAACCCTCTGTTTCGCCATACTCTCCACTCTTACCTCACTATGACGCACTTCCTCTGCCGTCATCGCATGTTCAACCATGCTTCACCTCTTGTCCGGCTCCTCGTCTCTCGGAAGGGCCGGGACTCTTCTTTTTCTCTCTTCAACGCCACTGTTTCCACTTCTTTGGATTCTGATGGTCAAGATGACGTCTTTGGATTGTTGATCGTCGCGTATGTCGATGCCGGATTTGTCTCCGACGCCGTCCAATGCGTACGCTTGGCGTGGAAGAATAGACTCCAACTCCCCTTTCGTGGCTGCTTGTATATACTAGATCATTTCCGGAGTACCACTGGTGGTGATACTCTACAGTCCTGGGGGTTTTACTCCGAGATTTTGGATTACGGATTCCCCCCGAACGTGTACTGTTTCAATGCCCTGATAAATTCGTTATGCAAGGAAGGGAAGCTCGCGGATGCTCAAATGTTGTTTGATGAAATGCCTAGAAGAGGCGTCAGACCCAGCACCGTTAGTTTCAACACTTTGATCAACGGATACTGCAAGGGTGGCAGCGTGGACAGAGGTTTTGAGCTAAAACGAGTCATGTGCGAGGTTGAGATCGCTCCTGATCTCTACACCTACGGTGTTCTAATCAATGGACTGTGTAAGGAAGGAAGATTGGACGATGCAGATGAGATGTTTGACGAAATGCGTTGCAGAGGTTTCGTTCCTAATAACGTCATCTGCAGTGCATTGATCGACGGATATTGCAAAACCGGTCGATTTGAATCTGCGATAGCTGTTTACAAAGAGATGATCAGAAGAAAAGTGAAACCAGATTTAATAAGCTATAATGCTCTTATAAACTGCCACTGCAAGAGTGGGGCGATAAAGGATGCTTGCATGCTCATAGATGAGATGACGAGAAATGGGTTGAAGCCCGACAAGATAACATACACGACGATGATCGATGGATGCTGCAGGGAAGGTGATTTGGAAACTGCATTAAAGTTTAAAATTCAAATGATAGCCAAAAGAGTGAAGCCAGACGATGTTGCCTACACAGCGCTGATCACTGGATTATGCAGAGAAGGTCGTATAGAAGATGGCAAACAGATATTACAAGAGATGATAGCTACCGGAATGGTACCTGATGTTGCAGTATACACTACGGTGATCGACGGATTATGCAAAAACGGGGAGGTTAAGGCCGGTTTCAAGCTTCTGAAGGAGATGCAGACCGGAGATGGTCCTCATCCTGGGACAGTGACTTATAATGTGATAATGAATGGGCTTTGCAAACTTGGGCAGATGAAGAATGCAGATATGCTTTTGAATGCCATGTTTAATGTTGGAGTTCAGCCTGATGATGTCACATATAATATTCTCTTGGATGGCCATTGCAAGCATAGTTGTGGTGAGGATGCAGTGGCTTCTGAGAAATTACGCTTGGAGAAAGGCATGATTTTGAATCATGAAGCATACACATTGCTCATCAGTGAAGTTTTGAAGAAATTAAAGTGTAAACCCAAGTACTGAACTGATAATGGTTTAGGGTTTATCTAATTATTTAAAAAGATAAGGGTTATGTGCATAAAAATTATCGGTAAGTCGGTGCCAATATTTATATATGAATAATTGAATTTTCAAATCAAACTACGTCTCTCCCACTCATTTCAGTTATTCCATTCCATTTTCTTCCCACTTTTAGTCCGTTCTCTCTCTCTCCTTCTTCTTCTTCTCTCCAAATCCAATCTACAATCTATTTCCGATCGGAACAGATCGTCTTCGTGGAGAAATGGCGACAATGGAAAGCTTGATCGGGTTGGTGAATCGGATACAGAGAGCGTGCACAGTCCTTGGGGATCATGGAGGCGGTGACAGTGGATCGTCTCTTCCCACTCTCTGGGAGGCTCTTCCTTCCGTAGCTGTCGTCGGTGGTCAGGTACCTACACGTAATTCGTCGTTAGCTTCAAATGATCACCAAATCCTTGAATTTAGTTTTGTTTGGTTTTTAACTTTGTTGTGTTTTGTTGTTTGCGTGCCACTGATATGGATTTCAGAGTTCGGGTAAGTCTTCGGTATTGGAAAGTGTTGTAGGAAGAGATTTCCTCCCTAGAGGATCAGGTAATTGAAATTACAAGTTAATTTTCTATTATTTTTGTTCTTATATTTTGAAATTCAATCTGTTGGAATGTGTTGATTTTTGGAAGGAATCGTGACTAGGAGACCTCTGGTTCTGCAACTTCACAAGATTACAGAAGGGCAACCAGAGTATGGGGAATTCCTGCATTGTCCTAGAAAGAAGTTCCCTGATTTTGGTGCGTGCAATTCTCTTAAGAATTAATGATTGATTTTTTTAATTCGTATCAAGTATGCTGGTTGATTTTCAAGCTATTGATTTACTCTCTCAAAAAAAAAATTGGGTTGAACTATTCGTGTTATATTGTAACATCTGAAATTCCAGAAGTTGATCCTTTATATGTTGCATCGGTTGTTGCCATTCAAATTGATGATTTTTTTTTATAATATATAGACTATTCATGTTCCGGTAATATGTTCCAGTAAATGAATAATCTTTCCCATGGAAATGAATATTCATGTTCCAGTAATATAAATAGACGGTTTTACATTCTTAGATGTATTTGTTTTGTTTCTTTGTTTCCTTTCTCTCACATTTGTAGATGGGCGTATTACTTCGAATACTGTTGTCTAACATTGATTTTCCCATGCAGCTTCTATCCGCAAGGAGATCTCTGATGAGACAGAACGTATGACTGGAAAATCTTCAAAGCAAATATCTAATGTTCCAATCCATCTGAGCATTTACTCTCCAAATGGTCCGAACATATTCACTTTGTTTCTCTTCTACATGCACCATGTTTAATCACTCACTTTTTTTAGTATTTATTCAACACAAGTATCACGGTTTAGAGTCTTTATTTTGTTAACTACCCAAAGCATCACTACTGATGTCCTGTAAACGTAAGTGTAAATATGTAATTGAGTATTTTTCAAGATTTATAAGGACTGGCCTAATATGATTCTATTTAACAATACTAGAAGTTTTTTACTTTCCTAATCTGGTATTTATGTGCCGCAATCTTGTACTTGTACACAATATACTATATTCCTATATGCATATACAATAATATTTTCTGATCAATTTTATAAAGATTGAGCCTTCTTTGCTATGCAAAACCCTGATATTACATTATATAATTAATAGGTTATTAAGAATTTGGGAACTGAAGAAGATTATTTAGGATTTCTTTCGAACTGAAAATAATATTTTGTGATTCATATTATTTCTTATTTTTTGCAGTTGTGGATTTAACGCTCATTGATCTTCCTGGAATGACAAAAGTTGCAGTAGGTCAGTTGTAGGCTTTTGTTGATTTTACTAATGCAAAATTTATCCAATTTCGTAATTTACATGATCATGTATTTCTTTTCCTTTGCAGATGGACAACCTGATAGCATTGTTCAAGATATTGATAATATGGTTCGGTCCTACGTCGAAAAGGTCAGTTATAGCTTTAAGGCTTTTAGTATAGGAATCCTGCATTGAATATGTGTAATATAATTGCTAACGTATGATATTGGGAATGACTAATGAGTAATAAGTTTCATGAATCATGTACATGATAATTCTTTATGAAAGATTGAAAGGTTGTGTTTTTATTTTTCATTCAATTTTTTTTTAATAATCACTTTTTTTTCTGGGTGTTACACTATAGCCTAATTGCATTATTCTGGCCATTTCTCCTGCTAATCAAGATATCGCCACTTCAGATGCCATAAAGCTGGCAAGAGAAGTAGATCCTTCAGGTACTAATAGAACCCACTTTGAATTTAGTAATTATAAGAGTTGGATTAAATTTTATTTTTGCCTTTTGTGCAACTTTTTCAAGGTGAAAGAACATTTGGAGTATTAACGAAGCTTGATCTAATGGACCAGGGAACCAATGCTTTGGATGTAAGTTATTGTTTTTCGTCATTTTTATCATTCTTTTATTAATATTTGTTTTTGTATCGTGCGGGCCGTTGTATTTATCTTTATTTGTAAATTAAGTCTCAAGTACTCTTTCACAAGTTTTTAGGTTGTGGAAGGAAGATCCTATAGACTACAGCACCCTTGGGTTGGAATTGTTAATCGTTCCCAGGCTGATATCAATAAGAATGTTGACATGATTGCTGCAAGGCGGAAAGAGCGTGATTACTTTGCATCCAGTCCAGAATATGGACATCTGGCAAACAAGATGGGTTCAGAATATCTTGCTAAACTTTTATCAAATGTACAGTTGGACTGTTTGAATCTATTTTCTACGTACCATTAAATTACTAGACATCTTTTATAACAAATGATTCTATTTTCACTTTTCAGCATTTGGAGGTTGTTATCAGACAACGTATTCCAAGCATTCTCTCTTTGGTGAACAAAACCATAGATGAACTTGAAGCAGAACTGGATCGCCTTGGGAGGCCTATTGGGGGTGATTCTGGGGTAAATGAATTGTTTCTAATTTTATAAAAAGACTCTCTTTAAAATGTTGTTGGAAGGTTTCATATTACCTGTTCGGCTGTTCCCTAATTTTAATCTTTATCTGCAGTCACAACTTTACACGATTTTAGATATGTGTCGCGCATTTGAACGTGTTTTCAAAGAGCATTTAGATGGAGGGTATGCATATTGTATTTACTCTTTGTCAA
Organism: Zostera marina; assembly: GCA_001185155.1. NCBI lineage: Eukaryota > Viridiplantae > Streptophyta > Magnoliopsida > Alismatales > Zosteraceae > Zostera > Zostera marina. The sequence continues at coordinate 1,806,943 of LFYR01000981.1, read as the reverse complement.
ACATAAATAATTTAAACACACAATATAAAAATTCCATTGAAAATTGAAATAAATCAAATAATGAATTTTATTATCTTCTGTTTTGAATTTTTTAAATGGCGAATAATGATGTCCATTACTCCATTTGTTGCCTTAGACGACCTGGCGGAGATCGCATTTATGGAGTTTTTGACAACCAGCTTCCCGCAGCTCTAAAAAAACTGCCATTTGATCGACATCTTTCTTTACAAAATGTTCGTAAGGTTATTTCAGAAGCTGATGGTTATCAACCACATCTAATTGCTCCTGAGCAAGGATACCGAAGACTTATTGATAGTTCTCTTATATATTTCAAGGGACCAGCTGAGGCTTCTGTAGATGCTGTAGGTCAATTCATTGTATTTTCATTTATATATAATTTATATACCAAGTTTATTCATCCAATCAAATTTACCTGCATATACCAACCAATATACATACTACCCGTTCTTAAATTTTATTACCCACTCTTTGAATGTTTGCATATTTATTACGAAACATTGAATCACTATTTGAGTTTACTATATTTTATGCATGTTTATTTTTTCACTTATTCTCCCCCCAGGTTCATATGGTTTTAAAGGAACTTGTGCGTAAATCTATAAGTGAAACAGAGGTAGGTAAATTATTTCCTGAACAATTTTCTGTTTATTTTTATGTTCACGTTGTTTATATTTTACTGTTGTCTTTTACTTCTTAGTATTTTGTTTGCACACTTACCTTTACTAAAAAACTATCTTTCACAATTTCGAATGAATGTGAATATGTGATGACTGATGAAGTATCGTGAATTTTATTTTTTAGGAGTTATTTTCTCTGATAATTATGTTAAAGTATTGAATTTCATTTTGTTTTGTTGTTTTATAATAGGCACTGAAACGATTCCCATCTCTCCAATCTGACATAGCAGCCGCGGCAAATGAATCATTGGAAATATTCAGAGATGATGGTAGAAAAACAATTATCAGACTCGTAGACATGGAATCAAGTTATCTCACAGTGGAGTTTTTCAGAAAGCTCCCAATGGAACCAGAGAAAGGCACTTCCAATGCTCCCGCCAATTTAGATAGATACTCTGAAGGTCATTTCAGGAGAATTGGTATGTCAATTTTACACTTTCTTTCAAACAAAGTTTAGGACTAATTACGCATTTACTAACGAGATCCAGCGGTTTATTACAGGGTCAAATGTTTCATCATATGTTGCCATGATTTGTGATACACTAAGGAATTCAATTCCCAAGGCAGTTGTATATTGTCAGGTTAGAGAATCAAGAAGGTCTTTGCTGAACCGTTTTTACGCTCGAATCGGGAGTAAGGAGGTATGTTATATACATGCATGTTGCTACAGTGCTACATATATATCACTTTCAAATATATTTTTATAAATTACAATCACATCAACCGATTAAGCTCTTTGCCAGTTTTGCTTTTTATCTCTGGAATTTGAACTGAAATATTAGTTCTGCATAATATTGACAGGCAAAACAGCTTAGTGCAATGTTGGACGAGGATCCATCATTGATGGAGAAGAGGGGAGGGATAGCTAAGCGGCTTGAACTGTACAAATCAGCCAGAGATGAAATTGACTCAGTCTCGTGGAAATGATGAAGAAAGCAACCGGTAATATTAATACACATATATAACCACGATCCATTTTCATAAAAACAAATATTTACTCATTTTTTATTCCTTCTACAATTTTACTGGAAATGTTTCTTGTTTTTAAGTGTATTGAATCATCGATCATTATCTTATGAGTGTTTTTAAATTTTAACCGAACCCACCATTAATCAATATAGAATACCGTATATATTTTAGACTTTGGGGTTTTTTGCTGAAAAAGGGGGGGAAGCAAGGATTTTTTTTCAGAATGATTTTCATTGCTTGCGTAGTTGCATGTGCCAGAGTTTTAGAATGGTGTCATGGTAAAGAGAATGAAGAAGATTCGCAAAAACTAAAAAAAATAAGATTTATCTTCGCAAATTTGTATTTACCTAAGTAGTTGTGACAATTAAGAGAGTAGTCAGTAGTCACTGACCAGTGTCCCGTAGGAGCTTAACTTTACTTTTATAGTGTACGAAATTTGAAACTACCAAGTATTTTTTAACAAGGTCGAAGTATCAAGCTTTAATAATAATAAAATGTTATTATGTTGAAATAATTACAATCTCACATGTTAAAGTTCTCTAGTTTTTTTTTATAGAATTAATTATTGATAAACTTGAAGAAGTTGACACTTGGCAGCCGACAGGTTGTTGTGTTGTATCTTTGTTTATGAAATTTTATGTGTACGTATGGATATTAGATATCATTTTTATTGTTGTTTTAGACTTAATTTATATTTGAAATATTATTTGTATAATTGTAAATTTATAATATTGTATGGTGGATTAACTTGCATTATATAATACTAAAATATATTATCAGATTTTGAACAAATTAAAAATCAATAGAAATCTAAAATCTACATCATGCGTTAATTTAATATTTTAACAGTTTTGTTGGTGTGTGTGCTCGACGGTGTAAGCCCACAACCTCAACTCTCCAGTGTTCACTCTCTCAGAATTATCAACCCCTTCCCCAGTTGGACCAGGGGAGGTATTTATAGCCTTCACTTGTTGTCATTGGGCCTCGTGAGCTCGTACGGTCGGGCCCATCCGTCCGTCCGTCCGCCCGCCCGTCCGTCCGTCTGGGCCGGTTGGTCCGATTCGGTCCATGGGCCGCGGTCCGCGGTCCATGGTACCAACAGTACTCCCCCCTTCCTTGGCAGGCCCGGGGGCCTGGGGCCGTCCGCCCCCCTTTCGTCCGTCCGTCGTCCGTCGCTTTCGCTCGTCCTTCCGTCGTCCGTTGCTTTTGCTCGTCCGTCCGTCGTCCGTCGTCCGTCCGT